>JABXWE010032597.1:0-13622 GCA_014611495.1 Limonius californicus | reverse complement strand
TGTAGTTTTGAAGAAGCTATTCAAATCGGGCCTACGCACACAATCCGCTGGTTGCAAACCTTGAACGCGTTGCACGTGGTAAGGGTGTAGTCCCTGATCCCGCGAAATCCGCCAAACAGTAGAATGGGAAACGCCAGTTTGTAACGCAAGTCTTCTAGTGCTAACACTAGGACTTTCCTCCACTAATTCCAAGACATGCTGTTCTACATTAACAACCCTTTCTGCTCTTGGACGACCGCGATGATGGTTTTGTGGTTGATACGTGCCATAATCCCGTAAATGTTAGACAGTTCTAGTAAATGTACGGCTGTTTGGAATGCGGCGCTGAGGATATCGCTCTAAGTACATTTGCCTTGCCCTTAGAGCGTTTTCTTGAGCTTCCCCGTAAATAAGAACAATAAACAAAGTTCAATGTTCGTAAAATTTTCCATTTTGGTAGAAACACTGCTTTCCAGCTTCAACAACAGACTGAATAGGAATTGCTGACCTACTTAATAGTATTGGTTTGGTATTGGTTTGTGGCAGGTGATAAGAAAGTTTTTTGCACTTCTATCTTAATCTCCTTTTTGTTATTATCCTGCGGTATTCAAACAATTTTGGGTCAAATTTTCAATTATTATTTTCTCATATCTTAAGGGTCCCACTGACGAAGAAATGTTTTTTCTAGTTTGTATATATCGTAATCTACCATCGGATCTAATATTTGTACCTATTTCTGATACACCCTGCATAGACCAATAGGTTGCAAAAAAGCAATGCCAAACTTCTCATTAAAATTTGTTTAAGATTTTTTACCGTAATAATCACTTTTAGATTTTTTTACTATTATATGTATTATTTGTCTTTTTTTTTAAGTTGATATTTTGTTCATTTTGTTAATAACGAGATAATTTGTGTTTATCATCTAGTGTTCACATTTTAGTACGGTTCTTATATGCGGCCCGCACAACATTTTTAAATTTGTAGTTGGCCCGTTGTAAAAAAAGGTTGCTCATCCCTGCTCTAGAGGGTTGGTGCACCAGAAAATATACATATTTGTACTCACATCCGTTCACGTCAACACTACTGAGCACTGAGCACGTCGAAACCGAGCGACAGAAATACTGGAAAATGTTTTCGGCATTAAGATCCTATGGTTGTCAACCGGATTGGGAAATTGTGTATGGGGGGTTGCAGCACAACATTGTTATAAACTGCCATAGTAATGCCATGGACTCGAAATCAAGCCATACTAGACGTTTTGCCCAGAAATCGAGCGCTCTGGCAATATTTTAGGAAGTATGGAGCGTAGGAATTTTAAAAGTTAGCCGTTTATTGTAACAAAAGAAACTCGGTTCTTGCAGACACCCCCGTTGAATATTCAATACCCATAATAAGCCAGCTGTAGTCGAAATTAAGTGTTCATACAAACACAATTCTTAGAAACATATAAGCTTATATGTCACATTCAGTAAACAGCTTGAACCCTACCAACAAAAAAAATTATAAACTAAATGAGTAAATATTCCTAATTGAATATCTCGGCCCTCGTGCCGGCAACACAAAGTAAAATATCATACATGAGCTTCAAACACTGTAGTAAAAATATATAGATAGCGTAGATAAGCTTCAGTTCCCATTTGATTTACCACCAAGAGAGAGGAGGGTGGAGGACCCCCAGTGAACACAATTGCTATATTTATTGACAGATTAGAGAGTCTATGTTTTATTATCTGTTGCATGTCACCTGTCGTCATTAATGAGTTCAGATTGCATCGTCTATTTGTTTATCCAGGTACCGCATAAATAATTATATTTTTTGTATGCCCCCTATATGGTAGACTCTAACAGGTAAACAGTATATTGAAGATTATAATAAAGTGTCCTAGGATCCTAGGAATTTATGACAAAAACAATGCCAAGGTAGTGAAAAGTAGGCTAAACTCATCCTATGTTTACCATATACTTAATATTGAATAATGTTTTCATTTTATTACAAACTATGATCCGTTAACATACGAGGCTTGTTCAACTGAAACCTATCTTTGATCAACTTAACCTTGAAACCAAATGCAATAATTCAAATGACGTTTGTTAATGTTAGTAGTGTTTGTAAGCAACACATTAATAAGTTTCCGACCTTTAAAACTTCTATTTTGAAATAGCATTTGTTGTTGAAAATCCGTCCAAGTTTGATCAGCTTGCGGTCCTGCAATTTTTATACGCTGAGGGTGTGCTGCCATTGCAGATTCATACGCGAATGCAAGCAGTGTATGGAAATGCATGAAATCCATACCCAACTGTGAAAAGAGGGAACTATGGATGAGGCGCAACCAGGTGCACGGTGTACTGCATTAACAGAAAACAATATGGGATGTGTAGAAGGCCTTATTAGAGAAAATCGTCGAATTTCAATTAGAGAAATATCAGAAATTGTCCTGTCCATAGTATTGTTCGTAATCTGGGTTACAGCAAAGTTTGTTCGCAATGGATTCCTCATGTCTTGTCTAATGACCAAAAAATTAAGAATGGAAAAGAGGAGACCATGGATGAGCCGCGACCAGGTTTACGGTGTACTGCATTGACAGAAAACAATATGGCATCGTCGAATTTCAGTTAGAGAAAATTCAGAAATCGTTGGTGCGATTGTAGGATCTGTCCATAGTATTGTTCGTAATCTGGGTTACAGCAAAGTTTGTTCGCAATGAATTCCTCGTCTGTCTAATGAACAAAAATGCTTGCGAATGGGCTTATCTTTGCAACACCTCACCGACTGTAGGAAAATGGTGATGCCTTTTTCTATCAATAGTTGGTGACGAAACTTACTGCCATTACTACGATCCATCTAGTAACTTATCGTATATGCAGTGGAAACATTCAAGTTCACCACCAACGAAGAAGTTTAAAGCACAGCCTCCTGCAAGCAAGGTGATGTTAACATTTTTTTCGACCACGAAGGACCCTTGATAGAATTTAAGGAACCTGGAGTATATGTCATTTCAAATCTTTACAATGAAACTTTGAACAAGCTTCATCAAGCAATAAGACGGAAACGTCCTAGAAAACTTACGCCTGGAGTCATTTTGCTGCACGACAATGCTAGACCTCATGTTGCTAATGTGGTAAAAGAAACTCTTCAATGAAAGAAATGGAGGGTTCTCGAGTATCCAGCCTATAAGCCCGGATCTATCGCCTTGCGTTTTCCATATTTTTGGACCGCGGAAGAAGGCGTTAACAGGTCGGCATTTTGAGTCTGACGCAGAAGTACAGATAGCTGTGGAAGACTTCTTCAATCAACGACCACAAGAATTCTATGAGCAAGGTATACGGCGGTTAGTAAAACAATGGGATAGGTGCCTTAACTGTGACGGTAATTATTTGTAATTAAATTGTTGAATACATTTTTTATAAAGCAAAGATGGGTTTCAATTGAACACACCTCGAACAACACAACTGATTATCTAGTTTTCTTAACTTAAAACAAGACCAAGGCCCTGTAACCAATTTTAGTTGTTTGGCGACGAAGTAATCACAACTTAGTTAAGCTATTATTTCTGACAGAAAGACATGATCAATTAACTTTAGTTTGGGTAAAATAACGAAATGAGTATCAGGGATTGCTTAGAAAGAAGGCCGCACTTGATGTAATACCGAAAACAAGGAATATACAGGAAGTGGAAATTAGCGGCATCATAATTAGCTATTTTGTTTATTGAACCAACTTGCGCTTAATCAGTTCAAGCAAACAACTTAAGAGTAAATCATGGACATGCGGATCCAATTAGCACTTGCTAGTATTTTTTGCGATACTCACATCACGTTTCGTATTTAGTAGTGTATCTCGTTCTTAAATACAACAGATACAAGATCACAGCTAATGATGATGTGTCCGACCACACCACAGCAAAATGTGTCCAGCAAACATCGTTACATTTTGTAATTTCGTGTGTTCACACCGCTCCTCTTAAAACGCCTTGATAGTGCTCTCGCTTTTAATGGCTTTGTAATCCGAGGCTTTCAGAGCCATTTAGCCGTTTATCTGTATTATCCGCGTTTTATCTCCATATTTTAAGTGTTACTCAGGTGCAGGAGTTGTTCCAATCGCGTACTCTCCGAGTTGTTTTGCTCTGGACCTTGAGCGCCAATTTAAATTAATTTTTCTATAAATAGTATTAATCAGCGCAGCTGCAAATTTTCCTAGAAATGCCAGCCATATACATAAATATTTTTATTTGCCGGAATTGCATTAAGCGAAATACCATATGTGCACACGCTTCACTAATGGCGCATTTTTGAAATTCAATGCCGCCTAGCTTGTGCTGAAAGGTCAGCAGATTAAACGCGAAATCGAAGGACAACAGGTAACGAACTGTTGCTGCTGCTAAACTGCTAAATTGTCGAACTGTGTAACAATGAAATGTTAAATTTTGATTGAAGAGTTCTATGTCATTTTTTTGCAGCAAGACGAAACAAAGCACGTTTCGATCTGAAAAAATGTAGCGAGGGGCAATTAAATTGAACAATTGTTTCAATTGACTGACACACAGAACAACGTTCTAGTTGTAACAATGGCCAGATTGTTGAGCAAAAACTATCCTTATTTGGTTCAAGGCGGCACGACCATAAAATTACTACACCGCACACTTAAGTATTACCAGGATCGTTTGAAAAGTTCGCGACAAAACTATCACGTCATTCTGTCAAGTAGTTGTCTGCATATAGGTTTTAAAATACAAGTATTAAAAATTGAATATCGTAATGTAATTACATAGGTTCATCAACAACTAATGTAAACGTAGATACAAAAAAATACAGGGCTCTACTGTTTACAGAAAATATTTATACTGAGTGATCTGCTTCTGAGGAACATTAACTTGACGTATGTGAGTAAATTTCAATTTCTATCAGGCAATTCTAAATTTAAAATCAAAATTTTGGATCTAAACTGAAACGCAATTATTTGTTCCGACCTTGTGAAATTTACATTTTAGATAGTAATTTTTGGTTTAAAATTCAATTTTCGGGATAAATATAATAATTTCAATTACATTAATTTCGAATTTCGATCTCTTATGAGTTTATAACCCGCAATTCCATTGTGTTGCGCGCATTTCCTCTGTATATTCTGTAATTCTTAGTATTCAATTCGTATTTCCGGCAATTTGTTTTGCATATATGGGTTGGCGTTCTGTTTCCCTTACCTCCTTTTCTAGTTCACGGGTATGTCTACGTATTTCGTGTGAAGTACTGAAAATGTAGTATTATTCGTAATTTGCTGTTTTCATTTTCCGTAATTCCTTTGTATTTTTCAGATTAAATCTACCTATTTCCTGTAAATTATTTGATATTTTAGTAATTCTATTGCATTTTCCGTACTTGAGTGCTTTCCATTTGCAATTCTAGCAATTACTCTGTATTTCTGTAAGCATTAGCATTCCATTTCCCGGAATTCCCTTGTATTTCTGTAAATTACTTGTTAGTTTCGTAATTCTATTGCATTTTCCGGAATTGGCTGATTTTCATTTGTAATTCTCGCAATTACTCTGTATTTCTTTAAGCATTCCTTTGCATTTCCTGTAAATTATTTGATATTTTCGCAATTCTATTGCATTTTCCGTAATTTATAGCTTTTCATTAGTGATTCTCGCAATTGCTCTGTATTTCTGTAAGCATTAGCATTCCATTTCCCGTAATTCCCTTGTATTTCTGTAAATTACTTGATAGTTTCGTAATTCTATTGCATTTTCCGTAATTGATTGCTTTTCATTTGTAATTCTCGCAATTACTCTGTATTTCTTTAAACACTGGCGTTCCACTTCCGTAATTCGTTTGCATTTCCTGTAAATTATTTGATAATTTCGCAATTCTATTGCATTTTCCGTAATGTATAGCTTTTCAATAGTAATTCTCGCAATTGCTCTGTGTTTCTGTAAGCATTAGCATTCCATTTCCCGTAATTCCCTTGTATTTCTGTAAATTACTTGATATTTTCGTAATACTGACTACTTTTTTAATTTCTAGTTCTCGCATTGGCCCTGTACTTCTGTAAGCATTGGCATTCCATTTCCCGTAATTCCCTTGTATTTCTCAGAATATATCTATACATGTCCTATAAGGCTATAAATGATTTTATATTATGGCAATTCCATTGTATTTTCCGTAATTTATTGTTTTTCATTTGTATTTCTTGCAATTACGCTGGATTTTCTTCAAACTTTTTGTATTTGTCACAATAAGTGACCATTAATATTCCTGTGTATCTGTAATTACTGTGTATTTGAATTTACATTTTATTTCATTTAAATAAAGATTTTGAAGACTAAGTTGGGAAATTGATTAGAGTTAGCGCAGAAAAAGGTCATATTATATCAAGACAATATACATACAGATGTTGTTTCCATCGCAAACGTCAACGAAGAATATTTTGCGGAATGGTGATGGTATGAAGGCTTTGAAGCACCTTGATCCAAGATCATTTTGATATCCCAAAATAATTTCACAACCTTTCTTCTAATACTAGAATATCTCAAAGTCCCTAGATTTAAAAAACGAGTCTTAAAGACCTGACTGCTGTGGTTTAGTCTACGTTTGTGTAGTCACAGACACGCGTCGCCATTGGATCGTAGACCCATATCCACACTTAAAGTTACCTATCTGTCGTAAAAGAAGAATAAGAACCAGTGAAATGGTCTGGTATCAGTCAGACATTTTAGATTAATGATTTATCACAGAGTGGCATTAGCGAGCGGCTCATGGAGCGCCTACAGGTACTCTGCAGATATAAATTACTCACTCGAACACAGGCGACTGGACTTTTATTAGGTACTCTTTATAAAGTAATGAACAAATAAAATACGTGCTGCAATAATGTACGTAGGTGTGTTCTTAAGATTTAAGACCGGTCTTATTATTGTTTCCATTGCATTGTTTTGACTCTTAAAAGCACTTAATTAAACCATACAGTCAACGTTATAATTATTGCACGTAATGTCTTTTGTAATGTCAAAAGCAGTTTTGTTACAGTCAATCAAGGAAAACCGAACAATGGGAGCATTTTTTTAAATGGAAAGTTAACAAAATCTGTCTACTACGAATGATACCCTTTGTACAACAAATTAAACTAAAAAACTAATGAAAGTTTCATTAGATATGTTCTAACTTATTTGTATTTCTATATAATTATTTTAGTAGTGTTCGTTTTTGTTAAGTCTTTCACCATTTACACTCTCGAATATATAAAGAATACAATCACTGCCTTGTAAATGGAAATAAAACAAGTACGAGGTGTTGGTTAGATGAATTATGCATCAAGACATTGAAAGATTGAAGCAGAACATGCAGTCAACTAATTTATACACTTCATGGACGTCATAAATCTGCAAGGTACGATGTGATCCCATTATTACGACACCCGGAAATATCGCGCTTCTACCTTGCAGTCATATATTATTCTACTCGCAATTTGCTAGTTTAATTTGACGACTTTTATAAACGGAATAGGCACGAGTTCGTAGACAAATATGTTGTTGCATAGCTTGTTCCAAAGTTCAAACAGAAGGAACTGGATTTAACTGTTCTTGAACTTTTGTTATTTATAAATTGGTTTTTTGGTAAAATGTAGCTCCAGTGAACTAAAGAGATAACGCAAGGGAAATGTATACAGAGGGAAGATGCAAGTAATATAGAAACTATAAAGCTTAAGGTAATACTCATAGAAGATTAACGTGAAGTACGGAGATGTCATAAAAACTACGGATGAATTATATTGAACATAAAGGATTTCGGTAAATAAATTACAGATGCACAGCGAACACACCGAAATTACGTAATAATATCAAAGAATCTACACGAAATAGATGCATTTTGAGAAATACAATGGAATTGCGAGAAAGTTATCGGCAGTACAAAGTAATTGTGAAAAATTCCTATCATATACAAAGAATTACGGAATATATGGAGTGAATGTGCGAAATCGACTGCATTTACGGGTTACACAATGCAAATAGGAAGAAACTGCGAAAAATCCTAAGAACTCACTTAAACAAACACGACAAATTGTGCGAAATAAAAGGAATGTCAGCAACTGAAACACCAACGAGGGGAAATACATAGTAAATATGAAAAATAAAATTACGGAATATATATAGTAATTGTGCCAAACACGACGAAATTACGGGAGAAATGCAAAGCAAGTACAATTAAAATGCGTTTAATACAAAAAATTTACAAGAAATTGTGGAAATAGACTTTAGCAGAAATACATCAGGGAATAGAAAGACTTGCAGAAACTATAAAGCAAATACAAGAAATAACATAATGTGTAGAGACGAATAGTGTGAAATACAAACGAATTATGATATTATGATAAACATGTGAAAATCTACCGATTTGTGCGTTACGTACAGCGAATAGAAAGAAATTGCTGAAATTACAAAAGAATTTACAGATAATAACACGAAAAATTCTGAAAAATAAAGAGAATTTCGGATAATGAAACAGCAATGCAGAGAAATACAAAGAGATCCCAGAAATATAAAAAACACAAGAAATTATGGAATTTAAGGACTGATTGTGTCAAATACGATGATTATGCGGGAAATAAGCAGGAAATATAATAAAATTTCAAAAATAACACAAACAGTGCAAAATAAAGAAAATTGCGGAAAATGAAACAGCATTGCAGAGAAATACAGAGCAAGCCCCAAAAATGCACACAAAAACAAAAGAAATTACGGAATGTACGGGCTAATTGGGCCAAATACGACGAAACTGCAGGAAATACAATGAAATTAAAATAACATAAGGAAAAAATGTGCAAAATAAAGAGAAATGCGGAAAATGAAACAGCACTACAGAGAAATACAACAAAACACGATAAATTACGAAATGTATGGGCTAATTGTGCCAGATACGACGGTACTGCGTAAAATAAGAAGGAAATACAATGAAATTAAAAAACCAAGAGAGAAATGCGGAAAACGAAACAGCATTGCAGAGAAATGCAAAGTGAGTTCTAGAATACAAAAAAAAACCCAGGAAATTACGGAATGTATGGACTAATTGTGCCAAATACGACGAAACTGCAGGAAATAAGAAAGAAATACTATGCACTTAAAAAATAACATGAAAAATTGTGCAAAATAAAGAGAATTGCGGAAAATGAAACTGCATTGCAGAGAAATACAGAGTAAGTTCCAGAAAAAAAAACACAAAAATTAATATGGAATGCATGAACTAATTGTGCCACGTACTACGAAACTGCAGGAAATAAGAAAGAAATACTATGAAGTTAAAAAATAACACGAAAAATTGTGCAAAATAAATAGAATTGCGGTTAACGAAACACCATGGCAGAGAAATACAGAGTAAGTTCCAGAAATACAAAAAAAAACAATAAATTATGGAATGTATGAACTAATTGTACTAAATACGACGAAACTGCAAGAAATAAGAAGAAAATACCATGAAATGCGTTAAATACGGAAATTGTTTTAATAAAGGAATTACTGGAAATACAAAATCAGTGAATACAAATAATTGGAGACATTATAAAGCAAACACGAGAAATTTGCAGAATGTATAGAGGAATAACGTGAAAAATAAAAGCATAACAGGCAGTATGCAAAATACAAACGAGAAGCAAGGAAATATACTTGTATAATGGGTAGACAGAGAATTTACAGTAAATGGATAGACACTCTAAGCAGCTCAAGGGAATTCAAGGATATCTAATATAAAAAAAACAAAAGGAATTGCTAAAAATAGAAATGATTTAAAGGAATTACAGAACAATTGTATAAAATACAAAGCAAATCTGGAGACTTCAAAAATTTACAGTAAATAGCAGGACATTAAAGAAATTAGGGAAATAGTGCAGTACATAGGAATTACTGAAACTCTCAAGGGTTTTCATGAAGTATAAAGTAAAATACACTATGAGAAATATTAAGAAAATAGTTGAGAAAGAACCCAACGAATTGTACTGCGTTACACGTAGAAACCATCGAAAAGAAGAAGGAAATATATTACTTACGAAAAAATGACTTAAATTACGCAAAAATTACCAGAAAATATAATTCGCTGTATGCCCTTACTTTATAGATTTTGATAATGGATATAACAATCTGCAAAACTGCGAGTTTCAAGAAGAGTTACGAAAAATAATTAGGAATTGCGAGGAACGCAGAGAAAATGGTACGGGTAAAAATTTCATAAAATACAGATATAGAGAAATTACGAGAAACACGAAGGGCGGAAATATGGTGCATAGTACTTACGTTCCACTTCAAACTTTTTTATCTTTGAAAATCGAAGGGCAGCCGTATTAATTGATCTTTTGTCTAAAATTCCAACTAATATAAATCATTCTTTAATACTTCCAACTCATGGCGGTCCTTTAGGTCTCCCTCAATTAGCTTTTAAAATATTTTTCTTTAATAACCGTGAAGAATTCGCATTTTCGGGTAGAAATCCCTTCATAAGAGGGCAATTTAGACAAAAATGAGACGTTTTAAACGAAATCCAATTTTCTTTTGACAGAGCACGAATACATTTCGCAAAATTAGATAATTATACCTTTCATGGGCCAAATAAACGCGGTTAATATAGCAATTGCAAAAGAAAAAGGCTGCAGATGGCACATAATTACAGCGTTTTTTGACCGACGCCCATTGTTCGCGCTATGATTTTTCCACCAAACAAAAAGCACAATAAAAGCAATTTACTATTGTAATCCGAAACGATCTCGAAGGAATCCGCATTAGCATAAAGACGTGGAGCTAAATCAAGGAAGGACTCGCCGGATTCATGATCGGTTTCTCATAACGATCGAATGGTTGTATAAAAAAGCTTTTAGTGATTTGGTTAACGGGCTCGAGTAACCAATAAACTCCTCTTTTAACCTCCACCTCTGTCCATGTTACTTCGATCCCAATCGGGTGCCACCATAATGACGATGCACACCGGGCGAGCTGAAGAGTATGAAGAAAACCTATCTGTTGACTTGGATGAGTTATAGTAGAACAATTTCGTTTTGCTTTATTAAAACAGTTCGTAGATTTCACCCAAATGTCATTGTCTATTTTTAAACTAAACTTCCACTTGCTGTGTTTTTTGGACTGAAGAGGAACTGAACGTCACGAAGAGAAATTGAGGCTGTATTGCGTGTTCCAAATAATACGAGAATTAATCTTCAAATTGAATTCTAGAAAACATTTTAATGCTGGTCCTGAGAAAAAATGTGAGGAACTTCGCCTCATTTGTCTGCGTATCAGTAATTGCTACCTTAAATTTAACTTAATCATGACAGCTCACTGGCTCAAGGTTTTGGAAGATAAATCAGATTCCCAAGTCTGTTAGCGAACTTCACATCACAGCCCCGCTTCATATGTTATTAAGGCTATTTATTTATAGTCTCAGATCGGGCTGTCCATCTTGTCTATATCACGGTAATCTATACATAATTTAAAACAGAACTCGGGCTCAAGGCAAGTTCCCTGTATCTCATCATCATCGAGGCGTTGGCGTGTCTAAGATGTTATTCGAGGCCCGGGGAGTCCGTAATTGCCCAGGTAATATAAAGAATGCAATGACTTGCTCGAAAGCGACCAAGATCGTTTATTCCGTAAAATACTCTTCGGTTACTCAGCGATTTTGCAAGAACGTATTGACTTTGGGGTTTACAGAACTTGAACCGGTTATTCACTCGGATGTCAGGAAATTTGGAAATTAAGTACGTAAAAAGCAAAAGCAATCATCGGCCTATCTTCGGTTTTAATTGGAACGCTGCTCGATTAAATAAACTCTCAGGTGGTTATCTAATCATCGGTATAATACGGTTAAATGCGCCAGAAAATCATTATTTTGATTTAATTGGTGGCAGCAGTGGGATGCAAGCTTCAACGGTTTAATTGGTACATAAATGTAAAGAGTTAGAATTAAAGAATAGCAAACGATCTATTTTCCTATCCATTAAATACGATTTTGCACAAGTTCGATTATACTGAAACTGAATCCGAAGAATAATTATTTTCCGAAAATCGAATTTTTCTAAAATGAATAACGACTAAAAGCCATCGTAAAACTAAAATAATAAGTGCAAAATCTACAATTATTAAATAAGATTTCATACCCTAACGTAGATGAAGGCATTTCTGTATCATTTTCAATAAAAAAATCATAATGTTTTGTGAAAAAATATAGTTCGAATATATTATTTCGAGTAATGTAATTCTTTCAAAATTTTGGGAATTGAATGAAGAAGCTTTCGAGAGAGCCTTAGATATATCCGTACCTGCTTGTTTAATACCACAAATATTATAAATACCTACTGACAACAGTTCAAGAAAATCCTATGTTGCCTTCAATAACGTATGAAATATACCCTGTATATACTACTAAGTGGAACACAGCATTTTAATACGGGAAATGTGAAGAACAATTGTATATATTACAAATAATTAAATAATTATCCATTTGCACGGAAAAAGACAAATTAAAAAACAGAATAATAAACTTCTATAGTTTCCATGAGTCACAAAGCCACGTTTCGATTAAAATCCGTATTTACGGTAGATTTTAAGAAAATAATTAAAAATTATATCCAAACAACCATAACTATAGAAGACAGATACGCATGCATACGGCATAGCCTTTCTGATCTACTGTGCAACGGTCTAAACTTAAACACATATATGAAAAGTTAGTGCATAATTGAAGTACAATTATGAGATTTCTGGGATATATGATTGCCTGGCCGGATCTTGCTCGTACAAGAGAAGAGATTTACCGCTATGCTATTAGCACATCCAGCAGCTGATGTCGCAAGCGTATACATCAACATAAAGAGAAACGTGTGAGGCGCATGGCTGTTTTGATCTACTGTGCAACTGTTCGGATTTGATCACACACATGAAAATTTAGTGCCTTATGGAATCACAATAATGAGGTTTCTGGATATGTTTATTCTATGACTGGATCTTACTCGTACAAAAGAAGGTGTTTACAGCTAGGCCATTACGGCACTTGGCAGCTAATGTGGCAAGCGTATACATCAACATATAGGAACACGCATGATCATGACTGTTTTGATCTACTGTGCAACTGTCTGGACTTTGAGCATACATCAAAATGTAGTACTCGATTAAAACAGAGCAATAAAGTTTCTGGGTATTATTATTCTGTGGCTACATTTTGCTCGCACAAGAGAAGACCTTTACCGCTAGGATAGTAGGTGATAGAGTTGCTGGTGCCGCAAGAGTTTATATCACCATATTTTAAATTTTAATACTTATTATTATACAAATTAAATATGTACCAAATGCTGGGGCCTCGGTGGAGTAGTGCGAATACGCATTGCTACTCGAGGTCACGCGAAATTCGGGTTTCGAATCCCGACTAGGGCTACCGAATTTCACTTGGTTAAGTTTAGGGTGCATGTTGCATGAATGGCTAGTTTGTGTATGCGGACGCGCCGCCCTCCCTGAAAATTATTGCGAAAGAGTGGCTGTCAGGGGGGGGGGGGGCGGTAGCATGAATGAATGAGAATAAAAAAGGTGCCAACTGATGCAGAAAAACGTTATCCTTCCACGGACTTACGTTTACTGGAATAATATAAACAACGCCGATTCTGCTCATATCGTAAG
>JABXWE010032596.1:0-12305 GCA_014611495.1 Limonius californicus | reverse complement strand
ATCCTTTTCATACTAAATGAGATGCGATTCTCAAAGCTATAATAAACCCGAGCGTCTCATTCAGAACTTTTCTCTTATGGTCTGCAAGGAATCAAATTTTCAACTTCTAAATTTAGTCCCTTTTTAATATCTCCTTGCATTAAGAATGCAGGAACGAGGTGAAATAGTTGGGTTCGCTTATTTGCATAAAGCTTTCGTCCAAAAGGTTCTTCTAAGTTGATATCACATTTTCTTCCGGGCTTATCGTCGTCTTTTTAACGCTCATCTTTATCGGACACAAACGGGGGATGTTTAAAATTTCAACTTTACAAAATGTTCGTGAAATATTCCTTTAATGGGACATTCAACATTAAGTTAGGTTATACGAAATTATAAGAACTGTGCCTTTTATTACTATTAATACATATTATTCTCGTATAAAACATTGACTTAACGTCATAAACGTGGAGGTTTATGACACATCAATTTATAGAACAAAATTTAAACAAATTCTTGTATTAATATACAAGTTAGAACACTTCCAATCTAATGTAACACTGACGTGAATTTGGCGTTTGGTATAATTGTATAAAATTTCCAGTTGTTTTATCACCACAGTATTTAAAATAGCTTTATATCTAGTTTTAAAAAGGCCATGTTCAATTATCTGAAATGGTAAGTGGTTGATAGTATTCAGTGCAGTGTTAAAACTGACAAAATATCTTCTGTGGCGTATACGAGGATTGTTCGATAACTACGTGGCCTAACACAGAGATGGTGGGAATTCGGAGGAATCTTCTTTACCATTCAGTACAGTACAGGGCGATCTGTCAATTAGTCTGTTTTTGGCAGTACGTCAAAGTGAACGCCTCATGTGATTTTGTAAACAATGGCAAAAACTGAGTTGAGAGCAGTGATAAAGTACCTTTCATTTGAAAGGCTTAACACCAACCGAAATCAAAGCAGAGCTGGATTCAACACTATTGGAATCCGCTCCTTCGTTTTCAATGGTTAAAAACTGGGTTGCCGAATTTAAGCGTGGTCGTGTGAGCACAAAATGATGAACCCCGTAGTGGACGTCCAAAAACTGCTACTGCCCCGGATATGATTGAAAAAGTCCACCGTATCGTATTGGATGACCGTCGCGAGTGCGCGAGATAGCAGACAAAGTGGGTAACTCAAATGACACTGTGCACAGAATTTTAACTGATGAATTGGAAATGAAAAAATACTCGGCGCGTTAGGTGCCACGGTTGGTCACACCGAAGCAAACATTGAATCGTTTAAGTGTTTCTCGCTACCTTTTGGCACCGTTTCGCCACAATCCGAAGGATTTCTTGCGCCGTTTCATAACCGTCTATGAAACCTGGGTCCACTATTATACTCCCGAAACCAAAGAATAGTCCAAACCATGGACACACAAAGGTTCTCCGCCACCAAAGAAGGCAAAAACGGTTTTGTCAGTAGGAAAGGTTATGGCAACCGTATTTTGGGATTCTCATGGAATTATCTTAGTTGACTACTTAGAAACGGGGAAAACAATAAATGCCGAGTATTATGCCAATTTGTTGCAACAACTTAGCGACAAAATCAAAGAGAAACGGCCTCATTTAGTAAAGAAGAAAGTGCTTTTCCATCAAGATAACGCACCTGCCCACAAGTCTGCGATTGCAATGGTCAAAATTCATGAATTGGGATTTGAATTAGTGCCCCATTCGCCCTATTTCCCAGATTTGGCTCCCAGCGATTATCATCTGTTTACAAACCTGAAAAAATGGCTCGGCGGTAAGAGATTTTCTTCTAATTCCGAGGTAATCGCTGCTGTAAATAGCTATTTCGAGGACTTGGATTCATCGACCTACAATCAAGGTATTGCAAATTTGGGATATCGTTGGAATAAGCGTGTTGAGCGAGCAGGAGACTATATTGAAAAATAAAATGTTTTTGTCCAAAAAAAAACTTGCGTTTTCTTTGTTAGGCCACGTAGTTATCGAACCATCCTTGTAATTAGTTGCCTCACTGACACAAATGAAGATATAAACTCCGAAACAGTAAATCAATTTACTTCTCGGGTTAAAATCGCAATACGCCAAGCTTTATTGAAAGCACATGTGTGCTTGTAAGTATAATGACATTGCACATTTTCTTAGTTAGAAATTCAATGAAGAGGTATTTTCGAGTGGTAGTTTGTTATGTTCATTTTAAAATGTGCCGCTTTATATGAATTAATTCCGTAATTTGTTTGCCGCTTCGTAGGAATTAATAACGTTATTTTAGTTGCAGTCATATTTTGGGTTACCATTTCGCTATTTGTTTTGTTTTTCGAAGTTTAAGTTATGTTGACAGTTCCCTTTTGTAGGCTCAAAACTACCGATTCCTGTTTTTCTCGCGCGTGACCTTAAGTACTTCCGAGAACCCACGTGTCCCTTATTCTAGAACATTTCATCACACGTCGAAATATGGTGCAACCTTTTTGGGGGAATGAGCGGTCGTGTTGCGTTTTTCAAGCAGTCAATTTTCGATCGCTGGTGACTCCGGTTCTCTGAAAATACCATCAATCGAGGGCCGTTACAAAAGTCGAAACTAGACCCTTAAGAGAGACGGACGTAATTTCGAATATCGTTTTCTTTTCCTTCGTGGCGCTTCTGTTAAATTTTACCGTATTACTGTTTGCTGTAGAGCAAAATTAAATCGACTTAAGTCGGATATACAATAAAATAGCAGAATGTTCGCTTTGGTTTTGGACAATTAAAGATTATAATTGCTCCTGTCGATTCAGTTCGGATGTTTGTGATGTGAAAAGAAAAAAAAAGAAGCCGTGCAAGTGTTTTGCTGGAAATTGTTTTGTTCCCGTCATCCGAAATGTCTCGCTTCTGTCTCCACGTTAACTGACCTAGTTGAAAGCAACTTGGCATTCTACAGGGGCGTAACAGCTACATGTCGTCCCAACCCTGCCCCGAAGAACGTTGTTTTCCTTCTCTTTTTTTGGCCCTGCATCTGAAAATCGCCTTTACATTGTGCCTACCTCGTTTTAAGCCATCCACCGGAATTCAAGGTAAAAACACCCAGTTTTGTGTTGTGATAAAGAAACCTTTTTTTGCTCGCGTTAACTTGCAGACTTCAAATTTAACTTCACGTAAATCCATCAAAAAGTCGCCGTATGTGGTGTTAGTGGTTTATTATAAAACTACCAGATTATATTCTGTTATTTTTGTGAGCTTCAGAATCACTGGTGTTACGTAGCTGTATGCAAAACGTTAATCCCGTTGCACCAGTGGCGGCGAGTTTTTTTTCTGAAAGTTCAAAAATTAAAATTATGTAATCCAGACTTATAGCGTTATCACTTGTCATTTTCTTGTATTGTCATTTTTAACCGTTCAATTATATGTGTGTTTAAAGTTTCCTGCCTCTTATTGTGTCTTTTGTACTTGTTTGTTTAAGAATTTTGCAAGCTTTAAATATATAGGAGGAGGCACAATAACGGTAAGTTCCATTCCCGTAAGCTGTTGGCTTCTCGGCCTTCCACGAGGTTCTACAAACAGCTGGATTTGGAAGGTGGCGCCACTTATTTTGACTCGCCCTGTACACAACTAAAGATTTTCTCCCATAAGCGATTTTCACGAACTCCCCCTACTCCTCTGAGCTAAGCTGCAGGCCTTTTTCCATCCACTTGGTTACGGGTCGTCGAAAAAGCTCGATTGGCCCGTAACAAGTTTGCAACAATACAATTCAGCTTTTAAGTGCTAGTTAGATTTTAGTATAAAAAATTAGTTGTAAACACAGATTAAATTCCAGTATTTAAATTTAAAATGAGAATGTATGAGAACCATTACGTTTTACCACTACTAGAAGTTAATGGTAGCGGCGTTTAAATTTTCAGTTATTCTCTCTTTTGTTAGAAATAACAATTACAACGCATAAAGTCCTAAGGGAACTGACACAACAAAATCTGAATTTATATAATGTGTTCCAATACAAATGCACATTTACCTACAAGTTTGTTATAAATTATTTAAGACCGCAATTGCCAAATTAAACTTCTATGAGGTGGTTAGCAGCTGCACTCTGCTAAAACAATTTGTGTTTCGTGCACGAATAATTCCACCAGTTTAGTATTCACTGCGTTAATGTTTCAAGCTCTTCTTATAAACGCGATATGTTATTTATGGACAACTACATGTGGAAGCGGAATTAAAGCAATACAATAATATTCCAATCGTACGCAACCATATAATTTATTAATTAGTTCATTATTATGTATGTCGCAGACGAATGGTTATTTTAGGAAAATAGCTTTTGCCCAGGCAAATGCTATCTGCCTAGCCAAATGGGTCTGTAACATTTATTTTTCGTCGAATGTCATTACCCTAGGAAAACAGCATTTGACTGAAGCGTCTTTAGGCAAATGGTTTTCACCGTGTCTTGTTTAAGTTGAGGTTATGTGGGTTGATGACAATACACTTGTTCCACTTTTATCGGATTTAAAGCCATGTAAGTAAATATTTAATTATTATGTTGTTATTACCTATACTAAGTGTACTGTCCTCTTCTTAATAAACACCAAAGTTATCTGTACAACGTAATAAACACACAGATTTAATTTATTAATTGAAATACCGGTAACTGTACTCAGTTGAGGTTATGTGAATTGTTTGCAAGTATTGTAAACAATTCACAATTCAATTGTGAATTGTTTACAATTCAATTGTGAATTGTTTACAATTCAATTGTGAATTGTTTACAATTCAATTGTGAATTGTTTACAATTCACCGTTGGTTTGAGCGAATCTTACAATCCTTTTGTATTGAAATTGAAAACAGTTTTTTTTTGATTTATAGAGTCGACATGGTAGATAAAAACGAATTCTATTTGCGGTTGAATGCAAAATGCGAACATACAAAAGTTAGAAAACCATGGGATTTGTAAAAAAACACAGGAAATTATTGGTATTTTTAAAAGCTACCAAACGAAAAAGAAAACAGAACAATATTCAGGAACTGTCGGTCACCGAAAAATATTATGGCGGAAAATATGATCTTTTGGAGATATCCAACGTATCTAAAGTTATTTTAAAACAAAAATCTGTAGATTATGATATTATTTATGTTACACCGTTCGAAGAGGTTTTCGATAAAATTGAAGAATAACACAAAGCAACAGGGCTCGGGGAAGAAATAAAATGCTTTACAATTTAAAAAAGAAACAAAAGTAAGCTGGTTTGGTAGTAAAACCCATAAAATATAAAGATAATATCGTTGACGTCCCAATGTCTCATAGTGGGATAGATTGAATAAATATAATAAAAAACACTGTCGATTCCCACAGAAATTATTTAATAACGAAGTTATACAAAAATACTGTGAACGTTTTCGGGTAGTCTACCACCCATCTTCAGACTAAAAAATTAAACCAAACACTTCAATAGAAACATATTAAGGAAAATTTGAATAAGCTTACCTAAAACATTGTTCAATAAAGTAAAAACTTAACATCAATTGGATAAAGAAAATAAACTACGCATGTTGTAAATACCTTAACCAAACATCCATTCTAAACCAAACCGCAAATGCCGGTGGTCCAAAAAATAAAAATAAAAACGTAATCGTCGGGGAAACATGTTTAAATTATTGTTTAAATATAAATTTGCGGAAACCCCACATAAGGGGCGACATTAAACAAGATTTATAAATTAATTATACAAACTCGTCGTACATGTTGATGAAACAAACCGGAAACGTTTTAACAAAAGTAAGGTCAAAAGACTACGCTATCTATATGTAGAACTATTAAACAGATTAACCTAATACTATAGATATCCAATTACAAGGTAAGGAACTTGACTATTAAGTACAAAGTGAAACATAATAAACTTCAGATTCAAGAAAATCAAAATCAGAACAAGACATTGAAAATATAAGGGAGATTATTAAAAATAATATCGTTCAGAACGTACTCGGGGTGGTCTTTGAATTTTTTAACCGCTTTGGAGATTTCCATACTTTCTAACACATTCAATTTTAAACCTTTACCGCAAAAATGTATAATTTGGATCTCCATGTTCATATTCGTATTAAGATTTTCCGAAATACTATGAGCTGCGAACGCAGACTTAAGATTAATATTGGGGTCTACGTTAATTAAATTGTTTTTAATCATATTTTTGTGTTCTTTCAACCTCGCGTTTATGGATCTACCTGTTTGACCAATATAAAAAGCCGGGCAGCTATTGCAATTAATTTTATAGATTCCAGATTTCGAAAAAAAGGATCAATGTGGTCCTTATTATGAACCAACAAATTTTTGTATTACAAGGAACTGAAAAAGAAATTTTTATATGAAATTGTTTAAAAATATTGTTCAATTTTAAAGAAACAGGGCCAAGGAACGGTAAAGTATGTAATTTGAGGGTCTTTGTTAGTTATAACTAAATTAGTGGATTGTTTAATCATAAACGTCCTTTGTATCTTCGTAAATAAACTGTTAATTAACTCGGAAGGGTACCCATTTTTGTAAGCAATGTCATGTATAATGTTAAGTTCCTTATTAAAGCTCTCCTCGTCTAACGGTCTCACGTCTAAAGATTTTAATGTTAGAGGTCAAGTTGACCTCATTGATTTTCAGTCAGATTTTTTACCAAGATCATTCCACCAAATTTTTATATTTGATACCATTACAAACAGAGCAAGCTGCAGAGGTGGCTTTGGAATTACTTAAGATTTTCCTTGAACAAGGCGTTCCACTTATCTTGCAAAGTGATAATGGGCGGGAATTTACCGCTAAAGTAATTGAAGAACTAGTTTTGTTATGGCCAGAATGCAAAATCGTACATGGACGACCCAGACACCCCCACCCGCTGCTGAAAGATCAAATCAAGATGTCGATGCTAAAAATTTGGATGGAGGAAACTAAAAGTACTTGTTGTTCGATCGGCTGTTACTTTGTGCATTGGCAAAAATACGTCGTATCATCGGAAGAACACCCTATAAGAGTTTATATGGGGCTAAACCCAAATTAGGCTTACGATCCACAAATGTACCATCAGATCTTATTCATAAGATATTTACCGAAGAGGACTTAGAAAGCTTGAATACAAATGCAGCCAATGCAGTAGCCGAAGGCACAAAATCTGGCATTTTGAAAAGCTGATTTGCCAGAAGTGACTTAACACCAGTATCGGGGATAAATTTTCATTATATTGATAATCCTCAGGAAGACTTCATTTCCTAAAGAGAAGCCAGCGCAACCCCGTCTGTTTTCGGGTCGAGGGTTTTCAAAATGTCAGTGTGAGCCGTCAAAAAATCAGTGTATTAGTAAGCGATGTGCTTGCTTCAAAAATAAAAATTTGTGCAATAGTGGGTGCCACAACAACAATCCATGTAAAAATAAATAATATGCTTATACTACTTTACACTACTTTACTTAATACTTTACTTAATACTTTATAATACTTTGGTTTACATATATTTCTGTACTTTTTACTGTCAAAAATAATGTATTTTAGTTCCTTTTCACGCTTGTATCCTTGTTGTAATTCGTTTATACAATTTAAATTATTATAGTATAAAGTAAACCACCCCACTCTGTTAAGTATTCCTGCTTTACAACAATCAATTCCTTTCCATTTGCCTAAAAAGCATTTAGGCAAATACCATGTGCCTAGTAAAATAATATTTTCCTAGTCAAATAGCAATTGAATAAGTGATAAAGTCATCTGGCTAAGCACATAGCATTTGCCTAGGAAAAACCTATTTTCCTAAAATAGCCATTTTCCTGCGACATATACACAACTGTATTTCATATAGTAAAAATGCAGTAAGCGGAAATAAATTTTGTTCGTTACGAATTTAATTCTTTGTGGTGTTTCATAGTTAACGCAGAATATACAAAGAGCGATGGACAAACAACAATTTAAAGCAGGTCATGAACGTGAAAGCGAATGTCGACCTTCATGATTATGTAGTGTGTTCCCTGAGGCTACTTTCATGCTACGACAAATAAATACAATTGATTTATAAAATGTCAATATCAAAACGAACAAGACATATATTCACATTTAATATACGTAAAATCAAAATTAATTTTTAAATTACAAAAAGTAAGCATTATGAAAGGAGAAAAATATCTACCGCCTTCTTCGCTTCAACCTATCAATGGCATTTCACAGAAACTACAGCGTGTTGTTTATTTCTTCGCACACTGCTCTGATTCTTTGCGTAAATGCTTCAACATTATTTACTGGGGTTTTAAAAATAGAATATTTAAAGTGTAGCCAAACAAAAAAGTCTAACGGTGTTAAATCACAAAAGGGAGTGATCAGACTATGAATGTATTCCTACTTATCCAACGATTTTCAACGAATTCTTGCAGTTATATGAACCAGAACTGTAGCTCCATCATGTTGAAAGACTACATTTTGAAGCTCGTCGTCATGTAATGCATTGATGAAAGGTTGAAGAATAGCTGTGCGATACTTTGCGCAGTATAGGTGTCGTTTGAAAATATTAGGCAAACTAATCGTCTTCGGCTCAAGCCTATTCACACACCTATTTTCTCCGGCTGAAACGCCTCCTTATGGTACAAATTAGGGATTTTCTGTAACGATTCATATAAAAAGAAAGTTTGGTCCAACATATCGCCATTCACGATGCCCAGATACGTAAAGTAAAACGTGTTATAATCGATTACCAGGTTTGGATATTGTTGTAGAACTGGCATACAGCCATGAATTGAATACTGTCATACACCAACAACTTTCTGGCCATTACGAAAATAAGCCTCAAGCATGAACGTTTTTGTATAATAAAAATAATTTTTGTGCAGTTATTAAAGTATTGCCTTTTAATGTTGATATTTTATAACCTAACCTGATTTACCTATTCAGGAGTAGCGTAAAATTGGTCTCACGAAACACAACATAACTGTGGAGTTACGTGCGTCCATGACCTGCTCTAATTTTTTTTCAGTCGCTCTATATTTTAGAACTACACCAACCCATAGCTTACGAAAATTTAACCACTGCTCGTTGCTCTATTATGGCATAATTTAAATGTCGATATATTCTATGTACTAAGTTTTGGACATCTGTCAAAGTATTAAATAAATGGCAACGCATAATAGGTTAAAGTTGGACTTTCTTTCTCTTATATTTATTTAAAGAAGCAAATGAAGCTATTTCTGCACCATTTATTCTACGTGTGGTGTACAATTATATATCAACGTTATCTGAATACTACCAAAATATTTTATAAACAATACCGTTTGATGGGCACCGCCAACTGTCTTACATCTTGCAGATATATGCCGTATATTAAGTTATAGCTTATCGTCTGAAGAAACTTTTGATGTCTGATACTATAAAAACCAATAACTTTCATTTAATAAAGCTTAATTTACATGCGCTTGATTAACACCTGGAAAATATAAAATTACAAGCCTTTGAAGTCTAGCATAACACACACAATATTTCATAGAAACAGGTGCAATTTTCATAGCAATCCATAAGCCCAACCTTAAATTCTAGCGAACGAGCAAACATAACTTTCATTTAAAACGGATTACTGGAAAATGCACTATATTTCTTACTTACTATCCAGCGCTTGGTGGAGAAATCCCTGAAAGTCGCCCTAATCTGCAGACCTTTATATGAAATAAACGCGGATGGCGCAGACGTCTATTAAAATGCGTTTCCACAAGTAAACGCAAGAATGCATTAGATGCGGAGTTATTCCAAAGGGATTGTTACATCATAATGCAACCCGAAACATCCCCTAGCAACTATAAAATCTCGCATCACCGTTACGTGCGTAAAAATATTCGTGTTTATTTTAATATTACGTAGTCACGTTCCAACGCGTTTGCTCCAACTGAATAATATACCAAGACGCCGAACAGCTCGTGTTCCAGAACATCACGATATAGAAAATCATGTGTGAAAACCCTAAAGTACTGGGGATATATATATATATATATATCACAGCGGCGCCTGACCTATTGTGACGTCTTACAATCAGATTCAGTACAAGAGCTGAAAACCTGCTCACAGTTTATTTTAAAGAATGCTGATAAAATATGTGCGTGGCGAAGCCGTTAAAGCATATCGTACGGGAAAAATATTTTTATTTCTTGATAAGCTCGTAACTTTTAAATCTAAAAGCAATGAATAAAATATTCGTAGAACTGTTTTGTTTACTTTGCATTTGAAATAAGAAATAAGGTACTTACAATACTCGAATGGATATAATTTCCCCTTCACCTGCAATAGAAAAATGAAACATTAATTATTATCTGTACCTAAGAATAATTTTTATGGGTTAAAAAACACACAAAACAAGTCAAGATGTAAAAAAAGAGCTCCAACTCAAAACTCAGCCCCTTGTACTTGTTAGAGAAACGCACAACATATAATCCAGTACAATACCTATGTCAAGACTTAAACACAACATTTGCTTCATGAACGACACCCTTGTTTGCTGGACAGTGGACAGACATACAAAGACGGTTCCTTATTTACCACAGAAATGTAAACCGCCCGACAATTTCCCAAATGTCTTTGTCACATACAATCTTGACAAATATGAATTTTACAACCAGCCAAAACAACAGCGGGCACACACGTCCACACAAATTAAATTAAACCGAAATTTATTATCACAAATAAAAGCACAGAAACCATATAGATTCAAAGTGGATGAAATAAAAAGGACAATACACACAACATATTAAATAAAAAGCTAATTAAAACTAGGCAGCTTTTTATAACATCTTCATTAAGCTACAGCATCAAGGGCCAACACTTCTACAGCATAGTTACCTACCTAAGTCTTACTACAGAGGTTGCAGGATAGTTAGAAATTCCTTCTAAAACTAAACTGTTTGTGAATTGCTGTAAAAAATGCAGTTCAATTAAACGTATAACACTAGCAGCTAAGTTTTACAATCCAAAAGGTATGCGCATATATGTTTCAAATAAAACATCATAAATTACATGCCTCTAGTTTACCTTTCATAAAACATAAGTTTGAAGGTCAACCAAACTTATGCTAATCCATGGAAATTATGAATAATACGAATATAATACAGAATGTCATTTTTAATTTGTCCCATTAAGACTTCACTTTTACTACAAGTTCAACTACGATTTAACATATCAGATATGTCAGTGCTATTGGGACTGGAACATGACAGTTTTCACAGCAAATAGAACTAACTACCAGGCGCTGCTACAATAACATTGTGAAGGCGTGCCTATTATGCAATATCTGAGACGGGCAGATGCCAAAAATTCAAATGACCCATTCAGTACGGTCAAGTATTGACAAGCACTGTTTCGTGTTTTGTAGGCAACCCACGTCTATAACCGTATTGAATATTAGTTAGAGGTCTTTGCAACATAGTTATCATTAGTTTGCATTAGTTTCAAGTGATTACGCCAGCTGCATTATAACGAGATAAGAAAATGTAAAAAGGTCATATATTGTTTGAGGCTTTTGTGGTTTCTCGAAATGCTAACACTCAAATTAAAAATTAGCATTACTATTTACTATTTGTAAACGCAATCAGACTAACGTATCACAATACACAGCAGCGTGTATTTTCAGAGTATTCGGAGTACTGATTTCAAATCCGGAATTACGAAGTATGTACAACCCTTTGAACTAACTGCGCAGAACTACGAAGTGTGGTGGAACGCCATTGTTGGGCGGGAATGGGTGCGGTGCAAAACAATCGTGCATTTGAATATTTAGAGGGTGAATTTCCAATGTCCAAGCTTTACTTAGCCTTAGCGTATTCTCTCTGTTGATATTATTAGGCTGCTTCTCAATTTCATTTGTTTTCCTTATGATTTGTGGATAATAATAAGGTGTTTTAGCAAGTGCTCGATCATATGGCCAATTATCCATTGAATCCAATACTTTGAAAATGCAAGATGCAAGCTGCAATGTCTTGCAAAACGCCAATTTGTATCGATTCGCAGGCAGTAAACGGCAATCCTGATTTTGTCGAGTTACCTCCAAATGTCAACATGGAAATCAAATTTTGCGTTTAATCAATATCGCCCAGGAAACAACATATTGCAATAAAGCGTCTACAGTACAGTATTTAGTACAGTATTAATTTTCTACATTACAAATTATATTTTATGAAAATAATTTGGGAAAATAGATCATTAAAACTTTATAATTCAATAAATATTATACTCTACGTGTTATTAAGTATATATAGTTTTCATATAAACATGATGTTCATGAAACGATATATTAATATCAATATATTGAGCCAACCATAACTTTAAAATGGGGTCCAAATAAAATAATTATAACTTTAT
>JABXWE010032595.1:0-12141 GCA_014611495.1 Limonius californicus | reverse complement strand
AGTGCCGCAGGGGCGGCTTGGGTTTTTCGATGGGTGTCCATCATGTGTAATTTTCGTTTCGCTGTTTTACCGTGGGGTGAAAACAGAACTATCGACAAGCGTCGGATTTATAGAAACACATTGGATTTTATCCCTGGAAAGGCAATTTATTGTAAAATTGCCGATCACCTTTGACGGATTAATATCGAGCCCAGTTCCTGTCCCTCTGGCAGTACCGTCGCTGGGACGAACGCATCGAAGTTTTGGCCCTTGATGTTGACTCCGTTCCATCCAGTCTTCAGGGGCATGCATGCGGATTTTCCCGCATATGGTGAACAGAATTGTGCCTGCCTTCATCGAAATTCAAGGTAAAGAACTAAGTTTTTTGTGCTGTGAAGAAAGAACCCTTTTTCGCGTCAGCTAGCAAAATTTCAATGAATTGAACCTTTTTTATGTAACAAGAAGCGACCTTCAGTCGCTGACTGTCATTTTATTGTGTACTACAAAGTGTAGAGTAATTTTTTTTATGTATACTGTGTCATTCCTGTAAGCTCCGGCGTCACTGGCCACGTAGTTGTTTGGAAAATGTAAATGACGTACGCCAGCGGCGGCAAGTTTTTTTTCTTGAACGTTCAAATTAAAAGCTTGTAATATGGACCTATAAAATCACCATTTGCTGTCACTCTTTTGTACTTTTGTCATTTCCAATAATTTAATTATATGTGTGTTAAAATTTACTGCCTCTTTTATTATTGTGCATTCTGTATTTGTGTGTGTACAAATTTTGCAAGCTTTATAAACAGGAGGGAGGTACAATAAAGGTCCAATTCCCGTAAGCTGTCGGCTTCTCAGCCTTCCACGACGACCTACAATCAGCTGTTATTTGGAAGGTGGCGCCCACTAATTTTGACCCACCCTGTACACAACTAGGAAGATTTCCTCCCGTAAGCGATTTTCACGAACTCCCCCTACTCCTCTGAGCTAAGCTGTAGGCCTTTTTCCACCTAATCGGATGCGGGTCGACGAAAAGCTCGTTTGGCCCATAACAACATTTAATGTTATTTTGACCCCTGGCCCCTTATATAAAACTTCAAATTTCTATTTAACGAATATTTTCTAGCTTAAAAATTTTAAAATTGCTATTTTTCTCATTAGAGATAACGAAGTCGGGGATTTTCCAACCCTTGTACGCTCCGTAGTATTTATGTTCAGGTATATAATTTCATAAATTTAATTTACAGTTGCGTTTGCATTCTTGCATAGTGTACTCGTTTTGCAAAAATCATAAAATGGCAAAAAGAAGCAGAAATTGTTTATAGTATATGTGAAAAGTTGAAACTCTTAGATGGAATCGACAGTTTAGGACGACACTGACGAAGCACTTTTAAATTGTGCATAAGATAAAAAAAATTGGCCCATTTCCGGTTCTTTGATAAAACAAAATGCTCTGGAATATGGAAAAAAAATTAAATCGACCTACGAATTTCAAGCAAGTACTAGACGGTTGGACAAATTTAAACAAACACATACCTACTCCATTGTAGGTAATTAACAGGCCATTGGCCTATACACAGAAGAAGATGGAAAAGATATGGCATTGTGCAAAAGTAATTTCTGATGAAAGTACAGATGTAAGTGAAGAAGACTCAAATGTGGAAGGAAAATCTTCTACCAAACTACCAAAGCAAAGACATCTTCACAGCTGAGAAAAGGGGGTTCATTTTAATGATATATACCTAATAAAACTCCCGCATTTAGAAAAGACCAGTGTTTTGGTAATAGACATAGTAAAGAGCACGCTACCATAATGGTCGCTTCTAATATAACCGGACACAAAAGCTCAAACTTTTGGCTATTGGTAAAAGCCTTACCATCAAGTGTGGACAAATGATGTTACATCGTCAATAATTGCAAATTATTCTTAAAAGCGAATTTTACTAAAAATTATACGCACTAATGGGAAGCAGAATTAAAAGAAAGCTGGGAAAATTCGAAAACTAACATCAATATTTCCGATGAAATTGCACTGCAGGATTATCTGCAAATTTATGAAAAACTTAGAGACACAGTCCCAAGAAACAGTGACTGCAGTAAAAGAATCAAACTCCCTCCAATAATTAACTCGAGCAAACAAACTAAGAAACAGGGAAATTCAGCAGAAGACTTGAGAACAGTCTGAAAGGCTTCAAAGAATTAATTTTAACAACAGGGCAAAAAGTGTGCGGAACCCCAAGGGACGATGCCCAGAGAAATCAAACCAGCTGGTGGAACGAGGATATTAAAAAAGAAGAAAGAGCTCTGGAAGAAGTACCTGCAAAATAAAAGCAAAGAAGACTACGAACTGTACAAAGAACAAAGGAAATACACGAAACTTTTAGTAGCACAAGCAAAAACATTAGAATGGGCACATTTTGGACTGAAAACGGAGAACACCTTCAAAGAATTCAAGATAATTAGAAGACTGAGGCAAAACAAGTAGAACCCGCTACACCAACTAACAGACAAAAAGGATGAGGCCCTCAGAAGCGCGGAAGACAAAACCAGAAGATGGAAAGAGTACTTTGAGGAATTACTGAGAGGGATACACGAACAGGCAGTGCAAGATGAACCTGAGGAGGCAATATATGCCGAAGAAGAGGAGATTAGCTTAATGGAAGTAGAGGAAATACATGGGAGAGACAAGGATGCAACAATTACACCTAGTAATCCAGTTAGCCTGGAAGGAAAAAAAATCCCGAAAAACTAGGAAGTAGCAATTATCCTACTGATACATAAAAAGGGGGATAGCAGGTGCTGTGAGAACTACCGAGGGATCTCATTACTGAGTGTATCGGGAAAGGTTTACGAGCGTATACTTGAGCAGAGACTGCGAAAATTCATCGATACAAAAATAGCAGAAGCCCAAAGGGGCTTCAGAGGTGGTAATAGTAGGTGGGACTAAAACAAATGATAGAAAAAAACTTAACATATGGCAAAGAGCTCTATGCTTGTTTCGTGGATCTTGTAAAAGCGTTCGACACGGTAGCCAGAGACCAAGAATGGGAAGCTTTAAAGAATAAAGGGGTAAAGGGAAAGTTAATTTGAGAAATCAAGAGTATTTACAACAACTTGAGAAATTACATAAGAACTGGCAATGAAAGTTCAAACGAGTTCACTACAAGGGAAGGGGTCCCTTTTCTATTCATCGCCCTACTTGACAAAATAACAAAAGAAGAAAGAGACCAAACAGAAGGAGCACATATAGGGTACAGAAATATGATACCCGTAAGGGTGACAATTCTAATTTGCTGATGACATAGCAATAGCCAACTTGGAAAGGGAACTTCAGAGAAATGTGGAAATCTGGCACCAGGCTTTTGCTAAAAGAACCCTGACAATCAGCCAAGAGTGGTAATGCTTGTCTCAAAGACCCCTAGAATTATCCATATAACGTTTGATAACGAAAAATTAAAACAAGTGGAAACCTTCCAATACCTAGGGTCCATAGTAAGTAGTAACCGAGGAAATGAACAGGATATAACAGCAACGAAAATATATTATGCCCTGAACAAATAAATAATATCCAAGGAGATTTCCAAGAAAGCAAAAATTAGAGTATACAGTGCAATCTACCTCTTTTATCTCACTTTTTTTTTATTAGCCCGCAGCATCCCATTGTTGGGCAAGGGCCTCCACCATAAGGGGAGTTGTTCATCTACTCTCCCATAGTGATCAATCCTCGTGGATCCTTGTCTCACTTACAGCAGCGAAATCTGGGTATTAAGTAAAAGACAAAAGCAAAGACTACAAGCTTGCAAAATGTGAATTCTAAGAAGAATTGAAGGAGTAACAAGTGGGACCGACTAAGAAACACCAAAATCAGAAGACGGCTGCAGGTTAAACCTCGGGAAGAGAAAATTGAAACAAAACAATTGAGGTGGTTGGGACACCTGTTTAGAATGCCAAATGAGAGAAAATCAAAGAAGATCTGGGAAGCAAAGCCAGAAGGAAGAAAACCCAAAGGACGCCCCATCGCGACGGGGACAAGAAAATGGTATTTTGTTAATGAGAGAAAGCTAAGTTGGAGGGAGGCAAAAAATGCAGAAAAAGACAGAAAGATGTAGGAAAAACTGTGTAAGAGTGACAAATAAAAGTGTAAATAAAAGAAAAAAATAGCGACTAATAGAGACAAAGAGTAGTTAATGTGATACGTGTTTAAAATTCCTTAACAGTGTAATACGGTAACTGACAAGAAAATAAAGAATTTCCATTCCTGCGTAAAATGACGTTTTAATTACATTTTTCACAATTCGGTAAGTATTTCAGTATCAACGAAATGTACCTGAAGCAGTATTTTCTAGTTTCAACAAGTGTAAAACATCTTTTAAATAAAAAACTTTATTTAAGTGCATCTTACCACAAACAAATCAAAGTAATAATGTAAGTGTGTCTGTACCTACTTATGAATAAACATTTCTAAATCACCACAAATTCATTTCTGTCCTATTTAAATAGGTTTAACAACTTAAGTGAATTCCAGGTTGACAGTACAGTACAGACAAGTTACGGGAATGCTAACCTTATGGGACTTAGTTCTCCCATGTTGCCAGTTATAGGCAGTGCCTGGCAGTCTAAGGCCTGTGTGACAAACATTTTGTACAAAATTCTGCAAAATATGTATCACACGGAACAGAATTTTGTACAAAATTGTGTGTGTAAGTATGCGCAAATAGGTGCAAATTACGTTGACATCTGTGAGAAAACATTCAAAATAATCATGTGACTGTCGATAAAGTAGAATTCTACAAGATTTTATAATGTTTCGTTAATGCATAAGTTCGTAGCGTTTTTATTTATTTATTTTACATGAACGCACAACAAAGCAAACAAGCTGCAACAATAAAGACCGCGGGCGAGATAAGAGAAAGTGCGTGGAGTGTCGGCAGGCGGGGTAAACACGTGGTAAACATGTTGTTCTCTGCCCTCTGTGATTGTTAATAAACACTAAAAATTGTTCGTTTGTGCATCAATGCGACGCCGACTTTGTACAAAATTCTGTAGGTTTTAGAACTTGAATCTACAAAATTTTGCTTTATGACAACTTTGAAGAAAATTTGGTACACAATTCTGTGCCGTGGCGTACAGGCCTTAGAGTAAATTGTCAAAGTAGGTATAGCACCTATAGTAATACAGTGTGATTGTAAATGATAGAGGCTAATTTGAATTTACCGCCATAAGAAAATTAATTTCTCATCAGTGGCGTCTGAAATAGGGATATATGTATATTAATTGTTAATAACGATTTTAATCAATAGTTTTATATTTTTAATTAAAACAATTAATACACAATAAACTTAAAATTTCGTCTTAACAATAAGTGAAAATATTCCAAATTAATTTAACAATATTTTACAACAATTGTTCAAAATGCCCAGCAGAAATAAATACGGCGACCATGAAATTTGTATTTATAAAAAGCCCCGCCCCTATATTGATATAGCCACAACCAACATGTGAAATACACTAAAATTTGTGGCGGTAAATTCAAACTGTCCTCAATCATTTACAATCACACCGTAGGTTAGACATAAGAACAATGAAAAAAATTGAAGATTACTGAATGCATTGACAGCACTTACGACAAAAAATCTCGGCAGTATTACAAAGAAAAGTGATGGCACATCACTTTAAATATATTTTGTTGTGGTTTTCAACCATTTCAACAAATTTAGTGAGATAAATCGGATATGGTGCAATTATGGAAGCAACTACATTTGTTTTGGAATTCGGGATCAATTGTTAGTTAATGTTCATGTCGTGACCTGCTTAAAAATACAATCTTATTAAATTAAAAAAATGCCTACACTTAATGTTGATGTAGATACATACACTACCACACATTATTTGTAGTGCCAATTTCATGTACGTAGTGTCAATTTGAAAATGCACAATATGTTATATTTCCAGAAGTAAAACAGGTATTGAACTTTTCGACGACATGGTATACAAAACCTAAGTTATGGCCAAATAGGAGGCTTCAAAAGTAGCAATAATATATTCTTAAACAAACTGAAATTAACTAATTAAAAAATCACAAGAACTTGTTGGTAGCCCTAAACACAAACTTTTACAAAAAATAATTGAAAACATCCAAATTTTATAAAACAAAAAAATTATACTTTTAGTACTTATGAAATAAGAACCCTTGTTGTGTCCCATTTATAAACTTAATATTTTTAAGTGATTATTAATTAACACCATATCCATTGCAAAATTTTCTAATCTAATTCCAAAATCATCTGCCAGTTATTTATGAACACACAGTACATATCATTTTTATTACAAATATGCCAAAAATGTAAAGCTGAAAGATAATAAACAATTTTTCTCTTCAACGTAGACTACATGCCCAGATGAAGCAATTTTTGAAGTGAAAGACAAAGAAGGCCACGTAATAGAACGGGCTAACAATTCCGCTGGAATATATTCAATGTACCAAGGAATGCCATCTGTTGAACCCGCCGTCGAAAGATTGTTGTTATATGAAAGAATGGGAGAACATGTGGTGTTAACCTGCCCGGGGTAAATAATCCAACAATTTAAGGCCAAATTATTACCTCCTTTTTTTAACAGAAATCTAAATTCAGATGCACCAATTCAATGGCAAATGGGTTCAAAGAAACTGGTACCAGAATTGATAGTCCAGCAATCAGTAGGGCGGATCTACATCAGTGTCATGGACAAAATAAATATTAAAAAAGCTAAAATTTCAGATTCCAACATTTATAGGTACAGTAACATTGCTAGAATTTAACTTTACTTGCAAACCCGGTATCTGTTAAAAGTTAACCTTGTTACAGTTGCTGGCAACACAACGAGTTAGCAGGAACCATACGGCTTGTGGTCGAGAAAAAAGTAAAATTAACTTTTAATCACCATATTATGCTCTTTGGTATGGTGATAATTATGTCAGTTTTTGTGTATGTGTTCACAAAAGCTTTCTTTGGAAAAAAATATGCCCGAATTGTTAAATGAGTTCTAACTTCCAAAGCAAAAGGAAACCCAACAAAACATCTGAATGATTTTGTCTATTGTTGTTGTTTAAAATACATAACAAATATATAAAAACGAATTCTTATGTACAGGTTAATAAAAATGTATACACAAAAATAATTAATCATCGATGCTTCGTAGCTTTGAAATTATAAATTTTCATAAAAATAACTACTAACAATGAGGAAAAACAAATCAGAATTTGTAAATTGTTTTACCATTGCGGTGCGTAGACAATTTTACAAAACCATATCAACTAAAACAGTACACATGATTTAAATAAACGCTAAATTGACAAGAAATAAATAAATCGAATGTTAATATTTTAGTATTGTTTTGCCCTTAGAGTGCTGTATTTTTTGTATCTTACGACGCATTTACTTAGAAATATAGACTTAAAATTATTGAAGAGTAACTTGGTAAGAAGTCGGGGATTCCCAGTAGAGGCGTCAATATTAGTTACATTGGGACGGCGTAAAATTCATTTAAATTATTTTTACAAGTAACTGAAGTGTTTAACCCTCATAAAACTGGTATCAAAGGTGACTTAGTTGTTGAAATGTGCGATAACAATAGTTCAGAGGATGAGTGACAGTAATGACACGAGTCAAGATGAACTGAATGCTGCTGGTACATGCCATGGTATTAATAATTAAAAATTACAATTTTATAAATATGTTTTATACTCTTAATAAATTATATTAAAATAAATAAAATTGTCTATTGGGGAATCCCTTAAGTAAAGTTTACAAAGAAAGAAATAATGTACGGGATAAAAATGTACAGTGTACATTGTAAATGAAGAGGACAGTTTGAATTTACCGCCACAAATTTTAGTGTATTTCACATGTTGGTTGTGGCTATATCAATTTAGGGGCGGGGTTTTTATAAATACACATGTCATGGTCGGCGTATTTAGGATTTCTGCTGGACATTTTGAACAATTGTTGTAAAATATTGTTAAATTAAATTTGAATATTTTCACTTATTGTTAAGACGAAATTCTAAGTTTATTGTGTATTAATTTTTTTTTAATTAAAAAGTTAAAACTATTGATTAAAATCGTTATTAGCAATTAATATCTATCCCTATTTCAGATGCCACTGATGAGAAATAAACAGCTGACAGGATTACTGTATTTGCTACCAACATGACAATAATTTCTTATGGCGGTAAATTCAAACTGGCCTCAATCATTTACAATCACACTGTATACTCCAGTGCTGAAATATAAGTAAATGGGTAGTTTTGAAATCATAAAACTCAATACAATGGTTACTAAAAAGCTTTCTTTGCAAGAAAACTTACACCAAATATTATACTTAAGGTCGTTAACAAAAGCAAGAAACAAACTATCAGAGTTTATTTTATCTATTGTTTCATAATTAAAATACATAAGTAATTTGCCTTATAAAATTGAAATGCATGAATTAGTGTAAACTTGCACAGATGGTCAAAAAAATTCTAGCGATTCATGCAACTTCATAATTATAAAAATCAAGTAAAATAACCTCAAAATAAATGACAGTTGTAATCAGTTCCACGTGAATGTGAATATGCAAATCTACCATTGTCCCAACTTCGTTATCAGGTGCTAGAAAATTTTTAAGCAAGAAAATTCCGACTTGTTTACATTTAGCACCATTTCAAACCATGAATCATCATCAATCAATTCATTTAATTCCCTTCATTAACAGCCTTTTTGTTCCTCTGCTGGGCATCAGCCTCTTCTCTGCCACTTGTTTCTCCCCAGCACTAAGGTAGAAACAGAGTAACGTCGAATCTGAACGTAACCCTAACTACGCTGGTGAAAAGTACAGCAGCTTCAACAGTTTTAATACCAATGGTACTGCATTTTTTGAACACATGAAACGATATATGATATTAAAATTTGAAAGTTTTATTTGGATTTTATTTGAGGTAAAATGTTATTAATATTTCGGTGCACAGGATTCCAAAAAATATCTAAGACAATATGCTGGAAAAAAAATTGTACATAAAACCAATAGTATATTGTAAGTATATAGTATATAGAAGAAGAAATATTTCGTTCAAAATTTAGTATGCGAGGACATTCTACGACAGCACTGTATCTACTATATACAGTGCGGTCGTAAAACGTCCTCCCCTACTAACTTTTGAACGAAATATTTCTTCATAAAATTTTGTGAGCTTTAATGGGAGGGTAAATACTACTCTCTAACCCATATTTAAATTTTATAACTTTCAAAATGGCGGCTAGGCGCCATAATGAACTATTTTTTTAAATGGACAAGGGGGCGAGTGTCACCTCACTTGGAAGGCATTTTAATTCTGCGTCTGATCCTCGAGTTTCATAAAAAAATATTTATCCAGAAAAAATCACAGATGATTGAAAACAACAAATTTATGGAAAAAAGAAGGCACCCGGAAAATTTTGCGATTTACGGTCCGGATATGTTGTTGGCCTCGTCGAGGACAACAACTTTTCCTTATGGCACTTTCCTGTAGCTCGTACTGTTCGGCCGCCAGGGGCGTCCAAAGTCGAAACAGGAATCAACGTCCAGCACGTGTCCACGTCATCGCAGCGGGTCGGTTGCAAACTCAATCTGTACACATAAGTACGGCGCATCGACGGCCGGCGAAGGCAGTTCTAACACCCCTGAAGGGGGCGCGGGGGTCGGCGAAACGTCGAAAGAAATCGGCATAAAAACTTAGCCGGCGTCCCCCGCGCCCTCTTCGGGGATGTTAGAACCGCTCTCGCCGGCCGTCGATGCACCGTACTTATGCGAACAGATTGAGCTCGCGACCGACCAGCTGCGATGACATGGACACGTGCTAGACGTCGATTCGTGTTTCGACTTTGGACGCCCCTGGCGGGCGAGCAGTACAAACTACGGCTAAGTGTCATAAGGAAAAGTTGTTGTCCTCGAAGAGGGCAACAACATATCCGGACCGCAAATCGCCCAATTTTTCTTTTTTTCCATAAACTTGATATTTTCAATCATCTGTCATTTTTTTCTGGATGCATATTTTTTTATGAAACTCAAGGAACGGCCGCAGAATTTAAATACCTTTCAAATGAGCTGTCACTCGACCCCAACTGCCATTTAAAAAAATAGTTCATGATGGCGCCTAGCCGCCATTTTGAAAGTTAAAAATTTAAATATCGGCTAAAAAGTAGTATTTATCCTCCCATTAAAGCACACAAAATTTTGTGAAAAAATATCATGTCGTTCAAAAGTTAGTAGGAGGGAGGACACTTTACGACCGCACTGTATAGTAAAATAATTGAACAGTCGAGATTTTAAACAAAAGGGGTCATTAGTTATGTCTCCTATGTAGAAACTAAACCAGTGTACATTAAAAATATAAGATCTGTACAAAATTGCCTCATAGAGCAAGGATGTTTGACTGAATTGGTTTTAAAATGCATATGAATTTACAACAGCACAAAACCGTGATGTATGGAAACAAATAAGAGAGACCTATGTTCAGAAGTGGACAGAGAAGGGTTAAAGAAGGACAAGAAGCCGAATTTACAATATTTTTAAAAACTTTACAAATTTGCTTACAAAATTACCAGATGGTTTTTAAAACTTTTACTGGAAAATTTAAACTTTCAAAGTGTATACAAACATTACAACTGTAATCCTTACCATCACTAACAAATTACCCTGAAGTGTATTTTCCTCCCAACTAGAATTTTCAATACAATATTAATGCATACACAACTTACCATCACCTCATTAGGCTTAGAACTTCTAAAACTAGGTGGTACCATTTCTGGAGTCAAAGCTGGTGGGGGGTCAACACCCGTCAGACATCGAGCCACAAACCACATTGCAAGGGCAAATTGTTCATTATTCAGTTTTCCACTTTGTTTAATATCACACAGGGCCCTAAAACCAGCAACACACCCAATATCACTGAGGCAAACCAACCTTACACAAAACTTACCAAATATGCGCTAAAATTGCTTGGGGAACGCCAGACTGTAAAAACACATCCTTAATTTCCTGCCCAGAAACAAATCCGTCCCTATCAATGTCGCTCTTTATGAACAGGGCATCCGACTTTGCCTTCTCATCGGGGGTAACAACCCACGCAATAGTGGGCTGTGTAGGAGCCGGTGAAGGTGTGGGTTGCACAGTAGGTATGGGTGGTGGCCTACTGGGTGGGGGTACTGATTCGATGGTCATTGGCGGCGGAGGTAAGTCGGGCTTGACACCGTCGAGGCCCCGTGATAAAAGGGGAGCGTTCATGGTGGAAGAGTCTTTTCGTTTTGCCGGTGGCATCAGTTCGGGAGGAAGAACATTAGGTATTGCATGTTTTTCTAGTGCCTTATATACTAAATGCATAGCCTAAAAGAGAGAAATAAAGTTAATAATAATAATATTTATTTAGCTTAAAAGCTAACCAATTGTTAATGCAATATAAAAAGATTAATTGAAACTAATTCAAAATAGGTAAGTTATTTTTTTAGTTAAAAACATTGTATTTTGTCTAGTAAAAATATTGTATTGCATGTTAAAAATATTTTATGTATTATTTAAAATATAATAATGATTTATTAACATATAAATACATTTTAAAATATGTCATATAATTTTAATTCAACTGTTTAGAAATATCTGTTAAGACACTTTTTTGGTGAGATCCTTTCTTTCCATTCTCGTTATATGGCCCAGCCATCGTAGTCTGTTCTGTTGAAGTATTCTTCTTATTCCTGGTTCCTTGTATAAGCCTTCCAACTCTGCATTTGTTCTCCTTCTCCATTCTCCCTGCTCTTGCACCCCTCCGTACATTCTCCTCAAGATCTTCCTCTTCCAGATCTCCAGTTTTTCGCAATCTCTCTTAGTTAATACCGACCTCTCACTCGCGTAAGTTATAATTGGTCTAATTATGGTTTTATACACTTTCACTTTTAAAGCTCGCCCTATATTTTTGTTACTCAGTATGTTATTGAGTGCGCCGGCACACCTAGATCCTGTCATTAACCTTTTATCTATCTCTTGCGACACACTTCCATCACTAGTTAGCTCCACCCCCAGGTGCACTGCACTATTTGTGTATTGGAACTCATACACTTTCCCTTCCTCACTATGTAATCTCAGTTGTTCGTCTATTTCTTGCCTTCCTTTTCCTAGA
>JABXWE010032593.1:0-27663 GCA_014611495.1 Limonius californicus | reverse complement strand
ACTCCCCACACTACCGGAGAAGACCTAATTTTGCTAGGTGATTGGAGGAAGTTTTGTTAAACAATAACAAAGTATACATTTATGATACTGCTGCTTGGAGAATTGATGATACTATGTGAAAATATACAGCAACAACTTTTGTCGAAGCTTGGTGACCAATTATACTACATTCAGTTTGACGAAGCAGCAGATAGCAACGAGGACTATCATTTAATTGCTGATGTTCTATTTTATGATGGATTATCAATAGTTGAAAAGTTATTGTGTTGTAAACTAAAAGAAAGAAGAGCATTAGCACCTAGATAGTTTGAAAATTTTGAAACGTTTTTATATACAAGGCGAACATACAGTGGAAAATTTCTGGTAAAATTTGCACTGATGGTACTCGAGCTATGTTTGGAACGTTTAACAGTTTACAAGGCTTTGTAAAGGAACAATTATTTAGTGCCCTGGAATGGAGTTGAGAATCACTACCATAAGCTAGACACTTTCATTCATACAAACTTAAAATATTACATGATATTTTTCCTATTGTCTAACTTAAGGTATTATATGGGCGGGTCGTTCTAGGTCCTCTTTAGCCCAGGACATCCTTCATTCCGTCTTGTAGGTCCTTGCTTCGATTTGTGGCAGTGGAGTTGGAGTTCTGCTTCCTTCGGTTGGCTTGCTGTTGGGGTGGCTGGTTGGATCTTCCTTTGGTGGTGTCTTCTATGGTATCTGGGAAATGGTTAAAAGAGGTGTAGTGTTGCCTGTAATGGTTCGGGGCTTCACAATTCTCATCACATTGTGAGGGGGGTTCAACAAGCTCGAGGATGTCGTCTGGGAGATCTGGATATACACTTGATAAGAGGGCTGTTGTGGGATGTTTGAACTTTCGGCAAGGTTTCCTGGGAATTCGGTTCCTGTGTTTAGGAGAAATACGGAGGGTCGCTTGGGCTATGGGGTTATTTCCATTTAGGGTGCAACTAATGTAGGATTTTGCAGTTTCTGAAGACGGTGGCAGATGGGGGTGATGCCTGAGTTTTTATGAATTAGAACACTGGGTTATCGGTAGCCGAGTTTGAAAATTCGACGGAAAATTTGTCTTTCGCATTTGCGAATTTTTTACTGCATGGGCGGAAGGGAGGTATAGATGGGGGCTCGATACTCAATTACTGAGCAGATAAAGGTCTTATAAATGTGGTGGAGGGTGCGAGAATTGCAACCTTGAAAGCGACCTTGGATTCGCCGGAGAAGGTTGGACCGGTTGCGAACTTTTTTGAGGGTTTCCCGCTAGTCAGGTGAAGAGGAGAAGGTGATAACGAGATATTTCACTTGGTTTGAGAGGGGGGTAGGCTGGTTATTGATGGTTAGATTTATGAGATGGGAATTGAAACGTGGATTCCTGCACATGTTGGGTGCCTGAATACAATAGATGAGGACTTGTCTGTATTTAGTTTTATCCGCCACTTGCAGGTCCAAATGTGGACTCTGTTGAGGGCTGTTTGGATTTCACGGGAGGTTAATTCGGAAGTGCGTTGGGAGGACCAGATGGCGGTATCGTAGGCGAAAAGCCTGGTTTTAGTTTGGGCTGGATCTGTGACTGGGAAGTCGCGGGAGTAGATGATGTAGAGGAGGGGGGACAAAACTCCTCCTTGGCGGACGTCAAAATGGAGGTGAACGTGGAAAGAAAGTGAGTTTTGGACTTTAACTTTATACACCAGCTTGATGAAGGCGGGATTGAGATTGAGGGCGATTAATTTGTGGACTGCCATAATCGAATCTAATATATATATAAATTTTAATAAATATTAAAAAATCGGGAAGGAAACATAACGTTCATGGTTCACCAAGATGAATTTTTCAATGCCCAGTTTTACATTTCGTAGCATTGTTTTAATTAACAAATGTGTTTTAAATCAGGTAGTCCAACTGCCAACAATTTATATGTAATTGTTACAGTGAATTTAACAAAATGTTACTTTTTTAACAGAGCAGCAAAACCGCTATTGTTCGTTTCCAATCCACCTAAATGTAAAGATGTTTATTTGTAAAGGAATTAGTCTGCGCGCGTACCGTTAAGGAAGATGGTAATTACCGCTAACCATGCAGTTTTGCATTATTGATCACTTAGAGAAGCAGCAGCAAACGTGTACAAGCACCGGTTTGTTGTATTTAAATGTTTAGTGGCACATTATCCACGGTTAAAGGACTGATAAAAAATTGCTATTCTTAAAAACGTATTCACTTTCAATTTAATATTTCAACAAATTACTTTATAACAGTGATAAAACATTTCTATGTCTTTGTTCTTTTGAATCTGTGATGGCCATAAAACTATAGCACCCACTTTTTAGGCTGTAATTCCTTGAAAATATCTAGTTAAACAGTTTTCATCTAAAAAAATTAATAGTGTTGTCTAATAAACGGAAAACACCACCCGCAAATTTCTCATTCACTCAAAGTCCACCCAAAGTAAATTTATTAATGAAGCTATAACAGCTAATTAATGTAAAATTAGTATAATTAACGTGACAGTTATAGAATACATTATAATTTTAATGTCTACAAATATTTAATGACAAACTGACACCGTAAAAATATTTAGAATATATATTTTATAATCAGTTATAAGGAGACGTTTTAATCTCAAGTAAATTCCTGTTGAATCAGTTTATTCCGCTCTTAAATATCCCTCAAGATTAATCATATCAAAAAATTAAGATCATTTTATATATTACTACTGAACGAGTATTTGTTCACGTCTTCAGTATTTTTATTTTATGTACCTTTGCAGCTATAGTTTGTTTGCAACTTATCACATCTGAGTGGAGAAAAAACTCTTTGATTTATGGGGTTCTTCCAAATTATATGTCATCCAGCGCAGTTTGCTGACAAAGAAGTTCTGTGCAAACGCTGTATCTAAACTTCGCTGAGGAAATGTCTACGAAATAAATCATTAGACGGTAGCAATAATTTTGGGACACGTCGAACTCTAATCTATACGGTTTAGCGAGCCTTTATAGTGAAAAGTGCTCATCTTATCCATAAATCAGGGCTGCACAGCGAGGCATGATCGCAAAACTGAAATACCTCGGGAAACAAAAAAATATCATGTTTCCTACCTTTGTCGTAACGGGATGTACTGGAAAAATCGCGTTAAATAAGATGTCACCCAGATATAAGTACATAATGAAAAGAAATAGGGTCCTTTGGCTACGGTCTACATTTGAAGCCGCTGTAATGAGGCGTTTGATGGTAACGAAGGGGTAATGTAACGTAACGTTCGCGTAATAAATCGATTCCCAGAAATGAACGAAATGAGGCGTCCTTTGTTCCATTTTCATCACTTTTCATTCTGAATTGCACATCGTTGTGTGAAGTATTTTCGCAGTCATAAGCGAATATCGTAAAATAATTTTCACTTATAGATGCAACAAATAGTATAAGAATATTTGTTTGTACGTAGGGTGCTTCAGTTATATATATTACCTTAAGAACTAATTCACTTTATTCCATATTTATATGTAAAACGAGCGTATTTTAGTGTTGGTTTTTGATTTTCTTGCTCAAATACCTTTAACAGTTGGGAAGTTCACTTCAATATTTTACAGTAGCTTGAATTTTATATTTGAAGTTTAAGTAGGTATCGTTTCAAATATTTCTTTTACAGCACGTAGTACAATAATGTTTATGCAAGTACCATTGCTTTCCTAACCATAATGTACTCATATTAAGATATTTCTCTTTGACATCAGGGATTATTTGAAGTTCTGTATATTAAAGATGCATCGTAAGTAATGAGCGGATTATATGCAAAGCGTATATATTTTAATTTTTGCATATCTTAGGCTATAGTCAATTATGTGGACGAATTAAACTGATAAGAGTTAATTAGCGCTAATTAGTGATTGTATATATTGCATATTTGGGCATTCGCTGCATATTTTTGCAAAAGTTGCATAAACTTGCATATTTTGGCCGTTTTGCATTACTCTTTTGTAAATTTTCGTCAAGGGGTCAAAACAAGATTAGGAAATTGCGAGTAGTGCACACAGATCAGCGACAGTTCACAGCTAGACAGCTAATGACCTATGCCTGGAATTCCCGACAGTTTGAAGTTTGAAGTACCGACCTAATTCATTTTATTACTTGTTTCTTGTTTATCAATGGAGAGTGGATATTGAGTCGGATACATACCTACATTTTGTTTGTAGTTTACAAAGTATTTTCTCTCATTGAGTAACCCTATAATAAAATCTTCTCTCGTAGTAACAACGTGTCCGATACTCTGATACTGTTGATCTCTTGCGAATATTATACATATTATATACCTACAATGAGTAAGGCGGACAAGATTGCTTCATGGATTAAACCATATCCAAAACTAGTAATGGATGGACACAAAATATTTTGTCGAGCTTGCAGCACACTGGTTAGTTAAATAATTTTTCTTATATAAATTAAAATTAATTTTCATGTTATTATGTACGTAACTGAGTCATGACAGGGAAGGTAGTGTTTGTTTTTGTTTTCAACGAGTATCAAAAGTTCTTATATTATTATTTAATTTTTGTCGTTGTAGGTGTCTTCTGAGAGACAATCGTTGGTAGATCAGCACACTAAAACTGCTTCGCATATTGCAAAATGTGAGAAATGGAAGCGAATCAGTTGTTCTCAGCAAACCATGACTCAATGTTCAGGAACGAGCTCCAAAAAATCGGAGCAAGAAGAATTTAATAAGGACTTATGTAAGGCATTAATTTCGTCTAATATACCGCTATCGGTATAAACTAAGAGTTCTAGGCTTAGTTTTTATATATAGTACGAGTAAGTTAATTAGTGTATGTATTTGTTGATTTTGTCCAATAAAAATTATTATACTTGAGTTTGTAATTTTTATTAATTATTCTTGTTATTTTTGCATATTTTGCTGCAAGTATCGCTCAAGTATATGCATATTTTCCAAAAAATCTTTGCATATATAAGGGCATATATTTCAATTTTGTTGTGCACATTATTCGCTCTTTAATCGTAAAGATAATAGGTAGGAGAAAACTGTTCCTAAAAGTGTTGTCAGGCTAGTTTGTAGATACCAGTTTTTATAATAAACTTTCTATACGTTGTTGTTTGATTGAGCGAGACCTAGGACGCGATTGCAAGCATCTCTTTGCACTCAGGCCATATTTGAGCCGTGGTACACCATATCTAGGAATTTTGCCTGTGTGGGGGTAATTGCAAATCCAGTAGATTTTTAACGTGTCACACATCGCAGTGGCACGGTACCTACGGCCTAACTTCTTATACGCACTTTCAAATTTGTCCTCTCCAGAAAAATCTCGCGACCTCGGCCGGATTCGAACTCGCGACCCTTGGATCTAAAGGCAAGTGAACTAACCACTAGGCCACCGAAGCCACCACCTTCCCGTATACTAAATTTAAATAGAATTTGAATAATGAATCATATACTACAGATTTCTCAAATTTAAAGAATATTACCAAATGTTGCCATAAGTAATTGTTTAGGAAGTAACAATAATATTAACTTAAACATCTTATGCAACCAGTTAATTATATTTCTTCGTTTCAGGAAATACTGTAATGGAACACTGATTATTCTTTTTAGTATTATTTTGTGGGAAACGTACATTCCTATTTTATTCTATATGGGCACACGATTTAGTTTACTATAGATGTCTTCTAACACTGCTCGACTTTAATTTGCAAAGTTTTATTAATAAGTTTAAAAAAATATAAAGTAAATAAATGCTAGCTTTAAAAAATTGATTTTATATAATGTAATTTACGAGTTGGGTTACGGTTGTTGCCGCTTTTCGTATCCTAGTTTCCACATCCTTTTATCGTTCCAGCCGCCTAACTGCAAATTTAAAGCATTGCTTCTTCCACTTCGTTTCTCAGCGATTTTCCAGCCATTTTAGAAATGGTTTAGAGCTCCTGGAATGTTATGGAAACTTGATCGAAGAGAGAATACAAATTTGTTTTCCCTTTGTAAAGCTGACGTACTTGATTCATTAAATATTATACAGACATTCAGCAGTTCTACATATTGCATATTTACTACGTATGCTCTTAAAAAATGGGGAAGTTAATTAAACACGAAGCTACTGGAAACAAGGAACAAGCCTTTTCAATTGGAAAAGTCACAATATATGTCATATTGAACAAGTAATTATAGTTTGGTGTTTTAAAAGGGGTAAAATAGGTCATGAATGAATTAATGAAGACAACTAACTGTCAAGGAATGATTACTATTGCACGGTCTTCATTAATATTTGTAGTTTTTTCCTACATCTATGCAAAAAGAATTCGTTTTGGAAATGATCGGGAACTAGTTTTACTATTAATTTTATTGCATTTAATGCTGCAAGAATATGTGCATCTTGGAAGAAAAATAATTTATAATTCACTGTTTATATCGCAAAGCAACCACGATTTGCAGTTATTCAATACGAAACCGATAAATGCCTGCGTTGACTAGAAATTATTCGAAAAAATGTGAAATCTGTAGGCTACATATTTCCATGAGATAGCGGACCGTAACTGAGTACTACCGGTGCTTCTAGATTAGTAACAGAACATTCTACCATGAGAAAAAATACATCTTTTTACAGGAATGGATGACACACTGTCGTTTAACTATATTCAGCTGTATTGACTGACATTTCAAAAGTTTTGTAAAACCAGTTAAACACTGAATTTAAAAATGTGCAAAATTTTGAGCTTTTGTTACTTATACATAATTTGATTGCATAAAGTGTTCTGTTTTAACCAATAACTATGTCTATAAGTGAGGTTATTTGTACTAGCTAATGAGCTACGAAAAGCTTTTGCGTAAGCCAATCAAAGCAGGAAAATGAATTTTGAAAGTTTGGCATTTTTCGATCTTTTCAATAATTTGGAGAATGTTACAAAACTATAGCGATGGATGGAGACTCTATTTAGAATTATGATTTGTTGATGTACAAGCGACATGAAAACTTTATATAAAATGTATTTTTATTCGGTAGAATAACGGCTGTTGATGCGTTATTTAGAAGTTTGTTATCGATTAGACACTATCTATAATTTCAAGACTTAATTTCATTTGGGTATGTTTCCAAATTTTAAAATGTCATAGTGAAAATCTTATTTTTATTTGTAGATGAGGCATTTATTGCTATAGCCCGCATATGAAAAACTATTGGGTCTCTTAGTGTCACGACGTAAATTTTGAAGTTTTATGAGAGTGTAATTACACTTAAACAACCAACAATTGTGTGTGCAAATGTTTGCAGTTTGCTTAATAACTTTTGCTGTGATAAATTTACAGATAGTACTACGATATGGTGGAAATTTGTGACGAATATACACAACCAAATACTATCTGTAGAATATTTAGCTAAAACTCATATAATTATTAGACAACTTCCTCGGCCATCTGCTTTAACAAGGGAAGCAAATGAATTAATAGTTAAAAACTTCCACATAATTACTAATTATATACAAACATAAATCGTTACTAAAACCCTTCTCATATATTATGGACCCATACAAAAGTTGATTCCATTGGAACCTTTTCTTCGATTCAATTGCCTTTTTTAATTCAAATTTTATAAGGAAAGCAACTGAGATTCGAGTTAAATGGAGAAAGATACGAGATAAAAGGGATACTAGGCATGAAGATTGAAATAGAACCTTTAACAAAATCAAAACTGGTTTCCCAATGCAAGAATTCTCATACTTACGGACACACTCAAAGATTCTGCAACAGAGAATTTAGATGCGTGAAATGTGTCGGAAAGCGCAACACAGAAGAATGCAAAATGCATGAAAACAGCAGACTAAAATGTGCCAACTGTGGCGAAGCCCACCTAGCTACTACAGGGGATGCGAAGTAGGCAAAAGGATGTAAAAGATAAGAAACGAAGCAACTGAAACCAACCAAAGTAACACAAAAGAAAGGAAGACACAAAATAGACCACCGTGCAAAGACTAAAGAAAAGTAGGAAAGTTCACAGGAAGCACAACTTTCGACAAGTCAACTAGGTACTACAAAGTCTAATGTCGAAATTTGAACAACAGGAAAAAAAGTTCGAGAAGCAAGAAAAAATACTAAAAGCAATCTCCGACAGATTAACAAAACTTGAACGAAATAGCAATAAAGCTGAAACGGAAGAAATAGAAGCTGCAACTGTATACGATAGAACAGGAGCACAAAGATTACAGTTGCAGCAATCTACTGCCCATCAAGTCATAACCTCGAAAAAAGAGACTATGTAAGCCTGCTACAAAGCTTAGGAGAACGATTTATCGTTGGAGGAGACTTCAACGCTGAAAATTTAATTCGGGGTTCAAGACTAACCACAACTAAAAGAAAATAATTGCATGCACAGCCGCAAAGGAAAGGAATTGTAACTACCACTCCACGGAAAAAGCCACCTACAGGTCCTCAAATGGAAACAAAATACCAGAACTGATTGATTTCTGCATCACCAGGAACGTATCAGCTAACTTTATCAACATCGAAGACAACTTTGATCTGATTTTCAATAACTATAACATTAAGCGAAAACATAACCCAGAAACAATGTAACCCAACAGCGACTAACAAACACACAGATTGGAAAGCGTTTTAAGAAGAGCTAAACAACAGAGTTCAGTTGAACGTGTCTGTGAGAAAAAAGAAACAATTGGACCACGAAGCTGAAAAGCTTGTAGTGGACAATCAACAAGCTGCTTGGAGCAACACTGCAGAAATCAAAACCAAAAGGACACCAAAGAACCAAGGAGATCAAGGCGGTAGCTGCTGAAAAAAGAACAGAAAATGGCAACAAACCAAAGCCCCAATAGATAAAACAGACTAAACCGTCTCACACAGCAGCTGAGGAGAGAAATGCAGGAAATAAAAACCACAAAGACACTGACTATTCGATATGGAAAGAATCCAAAAAATTTGAAAGATCGATAACCCAAGGGGCAAGAAACCACAAGCAGAAGGCAGATGCCTTCGCAAAACACCTCGAAAAGATATTTCAACTGAATGAACAACAAGTACAAAATGAAGCATTGCATGCGAAAGCTGGAAGAGAAGAGGAAAAATAATATTGATCACTCTACGAGAAGTGGTAAAAGAAATTAAAGAAGACAGACATAAAGAAAAACTTCAGTAATGAAGTCAAATACTAAGGAGTTGAAGTAGACCAGGAGTTAACGTGGAACTCACACATTGATAAACTGCAGAAGAAGGCAGTTCTAGCATCCCTAGCATGCCGTAGGTTGGTAGGAAGAAACTGGGGGCTAAAACCAGCAATGATCCATTGGTGATACATGGCTATAATAAGACCCATGGTCACCTACGCAGCAGTCGTGTGGTGGTCAAAAACAAAACAGATCACCACTCAGTTACAGCTGGAGAAGATACAACGTCTCGCCTGTCTGAGTATAACAGGTGCAATGAGCACCTGCCCATGACCATGTTAGGACTAACGTCCCTACACCTTCAGGTGTAAAAGGAGGCAATGCTAGAGCGAACGGCCTACACCTTATCGGATGTTATGCCATTAAAATACAACTTCGACCAACCTTTTAGAGTGACCATTATAGACCGGGATGTGTGGTCCTCGGGAGGACCTTCCTTCAAGGAAGGATCCCTCCAGTGGTATACAGATGGAAGGAGGAGGAACTGGAGCGGGGGTCTACGAACCCGGTTTCCGCATTTCCGAACCCCTCGGTGCCGTAACTACCATCTTCCAGGCTGAGGTTTATCCCACAAACCTTTGCCCAAAAATAAACCTAAGGAAGGGGTACAAAGGTGCAACAATTGACATCCTCTCAGGCAGCCAAGAAGCAATAAAGGCTTTAAAGGCCCCCATTTGTGAGTCGAAACTAGTCTGGGAGTGCCTGAACAACCTCAAACAACTGGCAAACAGAAACCACGTTAGCTTGTGGTGGGTGCAGGGGCATGAGGGCGTACCAGGCAACGAGAAGTCCGACGAACTCGCAAAAGGCGGAACATCGACGCCATTCCTGGACCTGAGCCTTGCTGTGGAATACAGAAAAGCCACATAAAACAAGCGGTCAAACTATTGGAGGTACAACAGATATCCTCATACTGGCAAAATATTCCAGGACAACGTCAAGCAAAACAGTTCATCACGGTTTTGCAAAATTAAGCAAAACTTGCTTTGTCCCTCAGCAAGATGGAATTGAAAACCATCACTGGCCTATTCACAGGCCACACAACATTAAAATACCATCTTTTTAAGATTGGTAAAGCTGAGGACCAAATCTGCCTCTTATGTAACGAGGTAGCGGATACGATAAAACAAATTCTATGCGAATGCAATGCTACCTGTCGACGCAGACAAAAAAATGTCGGAAAGGTACCCATGACACCTAACGAAATAAGGGACTCGAAGTCCAGAGACATTATAAGGTTTATGAACAGCCTACAATTTCTCTAACAAAGAAAGGGCTCATATGTTACAAAAGAACCAATAAGGGTCGACGTGACGGAAGACATATGAAGGCCAAAGCCCTAACATCCAATAATAATAATAATAATAATAATAATAATAATAGAAAAAATGCATGTATTCGTAAAGCTTTCAAAAATTATGTGCTTACTATTGTAAAAAAATATTTCCTACATAACTCTGAACGTCATTTTTGTTATTCGCTAGATCGGATATACCACAATCAAATTATATAAATAATAGATTTTGTAAAGATTCAGGAACTACAGTGACGCTGTATTTTTAATTTTACAAAATATTTATGAGTTTCGTGGTGAGCTCTGGCACATAATATGCTTCCGCTCTGGCATTTTCAAATTGAATTTTTATTAAACTGTTTACAAAGTCCCACCCAGAACCAGTTAGGGATGATAGATCCCAGCTAACGTGAAATAAAATCACTCTATTATTGAATCAGTACTATTATATTCTGGTTTTATGAGAAATCATTTTTGGACACTTAGCTTAATTAAAATATCTTCCCAACTATTAACAACAGTTATTTTTTGACTTATTTGTGGGTAAGATAGGACATCATTCTATATTTTTGTTATAGTAATATAATTTGTATATTCCTCCTTTTTACATCTATCAAAATACCACAACAAAAATAATAATTCTAATTGAAATAAGTTCAAGATAACACTAAAATAGTTACAACAAATCCTTTTGTTTCCGTCATCAAGACAACTGGACCTACTTTCTCGCCTAAAGACATTTTAAACAAAAATTTTACTTTTAGCATTAGTTAACGTTTCGTGTTTATGCCATTTTGAATAGCAATTAAATGCGTTTGACATAAACTGGGAGGCTTGAAATTCCTATTACGGTTGATTATGGAGGTAGAGCTTGAACTCAGCAAGACATGTAAGATATGTGTCAGTTATTTAACGACGAACATTAAATTCAGGAACCAGGTACGCTTTCAACAATTAATAAAACTCGCGTTACTCATTAAAGTATGACAAACAAGTGGGCTAAAGTGTATAACCACCACTGTCACTTAATTATCTGAAGTATTCATAACACAATATGTTATATTTGTAACTTTGTGACTAAGAAATCGTTTTGCAACTGCAGCCATGGACAACCCCTTCGATCTGCGTTAATTTTAATTCGTTAATATAAAAGCCTGGCATGTTTCATATGCAATGCAAATTTACACCGCACCAGTGCTAAAAATCACGTTGCTCGTTGGAAGATTTATGAGACATTCAGACATAACGCAAGCTCCGCAGATGGTACTGCTGTTTCATTTCAATTGAAGCTGCAGGGAAATTTTATTATTAACTTAGACAATTGATAGTTCTGTTCGCTGTATCTGAAGTTTAAATTTCTTGCTGTTCGCTGCTGTAACAAGAAATGTAATATTTCAGCTCAGGTGATATGAACGCCTAGGTTGGAGTTTCTGAATGGAAAACTTCACTTAGCTGGCAAATAAATTTAAACTGCACTTTTGCTCTATTTAGTTTTAAACCAACAGTCCAACACTGTCACGAGTCTATGAAGTGTTTAATACACCTTAATGCACAGGATTCAGTGGCGTAAAACTTGGGAGGCTATGATAAAACTAAAACGAATTATAAGTTTGCATGTTTGACTGTTCGATTAAAATAAGGCACAGCAAACAAATTAAACCTGCCAAATACACATACATAAGTCCAAGGGGGAATTTCAAACGGTTTATGCTACTTAATAATTTAGGTCGCTAATGACGGACAAGGAAATTTCCCCTCCAAGTGTAGCCGTTAATTACTCGCATGTCAGTGAACGTTTCCGCCGAGTTTACTACCCTATCACGTTATGCAAGTGGTAGCACAACAATATCTACAATGACTGTGTGCATCGTCAACTCTGAGTGCGGTCCTTCGCTTTGTAAATTACCCTAGGGAGCTAAATTCATATTTTATTCAAGAAGTGATGCTTCCATTCTTACATGTAGTCAAAAATGGAATTTATCTTACTGCCTTGTGCATTGTTTTTTATTCATGTACTTGAAGTACCTCTATAAAACGTTATCTTGCGACCTTACATGGAATTTTTATTGTTCTCTTTCCCCTAAAAAGAATTTTTCAACTTCTTTCGTTGCAGGTATGTGAGCGATATGAGAAGTGGAATGAAATACCTTCCTCTGTTTCCTAAATTTGCTTAGTGGCACGAAATTCTAGAATAATCCCGTGCAGCCTTGACCGGAGACTATCGAATAAGAGTTAAAGTAAAAGACGTTATTCCCAGGTCAAATATCTCCTATAGTGCGTTCGTTTGAAAATATACTTGCTTTCTATTTCGAATATTAATATACATATTTTTATTTTACAAGGTTTGGGTTTACCATATACGAGGGCAATCAGAAACATTCTCGGAATTATATAGAAAAACGCTTTCTAACGTATTGAAATTTTATTACACTATTATTTACGTAAGCGGGAATGCACCTGGGCTAATGTTACACCATAATCATTATACAAATGCGAGACCCTATTCATCAAGATCTGCAAAATATTCTTCAAGAGTTTTTCATTTGACTGAAATCTATTTCCACGAAGGAATTTTTCACTCAGCGTGTAACTTGGGATTTTGGCCTAGAAGACGAATAAGAAGAAGAAAAGTAAATTTAAAATAAAATTATGCCAATACTAGTTAACAAACCGCCGTAGCACAAATTCCATGATGGTGTAACAATTAAAAGCAGAAAGGATGTTCCAAAACAAAGAGCTAGAAAGCACCATGTAGTGTTTTAGAAGGGGATTATGCAGATTTAAACATTCTTCACGCCAGAGTATTCCTTTCCAATTGTCAACAATAGCAGTAAAAACGCATAAAAATAATAATTCTTAGACACAGTAAATCTGGAAATGGTAAAGTTCGGAATGAAGAAAACGAAATTATTAGAAGAGGAGCTTTATTTTTGAAACCTATCAGAAGTAAAACCTGAAAGTCTCGAAAATAAACCAAAAAGGGAAGGTCAGGAAAATATGAACAAACGGATACCAACAGGAGTAATCAGAAATAAATCGCAATATGAACCGAATGCTAGTATACAATACCCATAGTAAAGGTTAATAAATGAGATCTGCTATGACACAGGCAAAAATGGTTTACTCCTGTTATAAACTGGTACCAGCCTGGGAGCAGTGGCGGCTCGCGGGAAAAAAATAGGTGAAGTGCTATTATAATAACCCTAATAATAATAAATAGAAAAAATATAATTCAATGTCAACTTACCTAGTTTTTGTAGACCAAGTCTATCCTTGTGTCCTTTAATGTAGCAAAATTATTTATTATGTCTTCGTAAAATGGTTGATTTTTTATTCTAATAGAGTTCTTTTTGAACTGAAATATTTGCCAAAGAAGAAAGCCGATCTTGAGATACTACATTTCCTAAGTACGTTTTTATTCGTTGGGAGTCAGAAAAACTTCTTTCCACTGATGCACGGAGTAGTTAATATGAGGCAAAACAGTTTGTAGGCTTCGGTAAAAATTTCTTTGTTCTCAAGATTCTTGAGATTTTTTAGTAATTCTTGGGGTTGTAGATTGCGGTAACTTTCATCGGCATAAAGAAGATTTAATTTGTTTTTTAAGACGCTGACTTTTTGTAAATATTTTGATATAAAATTGACCTAAATTTTCAAACGCTTTAGACGGAGGACACGAATCATATTGTTCGAATTTCTGATTTCGTAGTATCAGCCAAAGACATGAATTGCAACTTATCGCAGTCTTGAAACCCACCTCCATTACAATATGATCCAGTACTTCAAAAAACAAAATTCTATATTTTCTTCTAATGTCATTATTTGTAAGGCTAGCGTATTCCCGCTTAGGGCGCTTAGAAATATCAATTTGTGTTATTTCTATTTCCTTAGTCTTTTCGAAGAGTGTATCAAAGAAATCGTCATTTCATTTCCTCTTTAATAGTTCAATAGTTTTATTTATTTTTTTAACATAAAAATTAAAATCCAATTATTTCTTTTGGAAAACATCAAATAATATGTCAGTGAGAGAGAAAATATAATTAACTACTACAGCTAAAAATGTGAATTCAAATTGTTGAAATGGTTTAAGAACCTACGGTCAAATCCGAACATGCAGTTCAGCGGCTGATTGCGACTGAACTCTTCACTTGCGCAATTCACCGTAAACCAATTGTAGATATTGATGTAGGCCTTACCATGGCAACGGAGGTATACGGCCAGAGACGTTTTTTGAGGCTGACTCTTCACTACAATTGCTCGAGTGTTGTAGGTAAGATTGTTTATGATCACTGTGTTCGCGTTCGACGGACTGCATTCAAAATTTAAATTTTCTATGCAAGGGGACCAGAAAAATATAATATGTTTATTTTCACTAAGCTTATTGTATATACGAGTATGTACATGCCTATGCCATAAATAAACGATTCCTAATAGGTGTAATGGCGATAAATAATTTATTATGTAAATTAAATACATATTCGCAATTGAATGAAAATTTTAGGTGAAGAGGCACTTCACTTACTTCGCTTGGCGAGCCACCACTGCTTATGAGAAGAAACAACGTGAAAAGACTAGCGGAAAGAAATCATAATTTCCTACTACAATAAATAAGCGACTAAACATTGAATCAGAACTGATAGAAGGGGAGAAACCCAAGTCAAACAATGCACAACCGAGTAACTAAATATTATTTGAAATATGACGATTCTCGATTAGATGAAATAGAATTTACAGTCCGCTAAAATAATAACAGAAAGGGAGCTGTTATGAATAAATAATATAAAAAATGAACATTCGCACATCACACGATACGTAAAACAAAGAGAATAAATTCGAGATCTCATAGATTAGAAATTCTAGACCCAAATTAAAAGAATTTAACGAATTGAAGTCACTTCTCGTCAGTAAATACCAGAAATGAAGCAGCTAAATAATTGAAATGATTGTCTAGCAACACGTAGATTATTTAAAAGGAAACTGCTCTGTAGGAAACCGGGGATCTCAAGAGACAAGTAAAAATGCACAAGATAATATTATAATTGCATAGCCAGATATTACTTCGGGGAAATACAAATACAGAAAAAAGTAGAGTAAGAAGCTTCGAAATGCGACTGCAGAAAAGAATAGAAAACAAAACAATAAATAATAAGAAATAGAAATATTGTACATAAAACTCGTGGAACAAAAAGAAAAAAATTAGAAAGTTTGTTTATGTAAACAGGCTGGAAGAGGAACTCAAACATAGAATATTAATCTGTATACAAAAATTTAAAGCTAGGAAAAATACGTTGGAATGAAGGAAAGTATACGAAAGAAGAAAGCCGACTTAAGCAGCCGGTCTCGGTTTTGATACGAATATCTTTGGCAATCGCAAGCCATACAGTAGAACTTCACTTACCATTTTAATAGGTTAAGGCCCGTAGAACCAGCTGATGCTGTTAATTTTAACAGATCATTTGTATAACTTAAAAAGTCATCATCATTGACAGCCTTTTTGTTCCACTGCTGGGCATCGGCCTTTTCTTTGCCACGTGATTCTCCTCAGCGCTAAGGTAGAAACACGGGGGACCTACAGTTTAACGTCGAGTCTAAGCGACAGAAATTCCAGAAGAAGAGTTTTAGCATTAAGACCCCATGGTTGCAAGCCGTATTGGGAAATTGTGTGTGGTGAGTTGCGGATACGATTTTTATAAATCTGCATAGTAAGCTTAGGATTCGAGCCCAGAATCGACGTTTTACTTAGAAAGCGAACGCTCTGCCAACTGAGCTACCACCACATGAGTAATAGACATAAAATGTTATTAGAGAGGAATATGTGCAGGACTTTAAAGTTACAGTAGATCGGGGTGTATGAGTATATCAATGATTGTATTTCTGTAAACCTCCTCACCGCCAACTGGTCCTCACAACACACTTCTGAATTAACCTCCTGAGAAATCCAAGCAGCCCTCAATAGAATCCACACTTGGACCTGCAAGTGACGTATAAAAGTCAATGCTCGAAAACCAATTCTATTCTACTCAGGCACCTCAACATATCCAGAAATCCACGATTCGACCCCCCTTACATCAATCTTTCAATTAATATCCACCTTTCAAACCAAGTAAAATATATCGGTATCACATTTTCTCGCACCTGCTCTATTGCTTGCTTGCTTTGAAAGAGCGAGATCTAAGACGCGGTTTTTCAAGAATCTCTATGCACTTAGGCCATATGGCCCATTGTACACCCTAACTAAGAATTTTGCCTATCTGGGGTAATTCCAACTCCAGTAGTGATTTTTAACGTGTCACCCATCGCAGTGGCACGTGCATACGGCTTTACTTCTTATCCGACAGAAGGCGAATTTTCAGATTTTTCCCCGCTAGAAAAATCTCGCCGACCTCAGCCAGATTCGAACCCGCGTCCCTCGGATCTACAGGCAAATGCGCTAACCACTAAACCACCGAGGCAGGCGCACCTGCTCTATTACGAGACCTCCGAGAAACCCTCAAAAAAGTTCACAACTGCTCCAACCTGCTCCGTCGTATTCAAGGAAGCTTTAAAGGTTGCAATTGCCACACCCTCCGCCATATTTACAACACCTTCATCCGCCCAATAATCGAAGACCGTGCCGTCATCTACGCCTTCCTTCCACCTCGTGCCCTAGAACAAACAAATCCGCCAATGCGATCGACAGATTTTTAGTAGAATTTTCAGGTTAGACTTCCGATACCCCATTATACTAATTCACGAAAACTCAGTTATCACTCCCATCCGCCGCCGTCACCAAAAACTTCAAACCTCTTATATTACCCGCACCTTCAACGGCAATAACCCCATAGCCAAAGCGACCCTTTAAATTTCTCCCAGACGCCGCAACCGAATCCCCAGAAAACCCCCAGGAAACTGAAGCATCCCCCCACAGCCCTCTTATTAAGTCTATATCCAGATCTCTCAGACGACCTTCTCGACCTCATTGAATTCCCCCCCCCCCCTCACAATGCGGTGAGGTTTGTAATACCTTTACAGCCAATACTACACAACCTTTTATTAATTTACATATACCACCCCAACGCAAAACCCAGAGAAGGAAGAAGGAAGGAAACCCAGAGTTGAAGAGGACCAAATTCTACAGCGGCCCACCAATAGACGACATCATTAATTATCAACATAAATGAAAAGTATGAGGCTTGTTCAACTGAAACCCATCTTTGATCAACTTAGCCTTGAAAACAAACGCAATAATTCAAACGACGTTTGCTAATGTTACTAGTGTTTGTAAGCAACACATTAATAAGTTTCTGCCGTTTGAATTTTATTCTGACTTTTAAAACTTCCAATTGGAAATTGCGTTTGACGACCATGGAGGTTGAATATCCGTTCAAGTTTGATCAGCGTGCAGTCCTACAATTTTTAAGCCCTGAGTGTGTGCAGCCATTGTAGATTCATACTTGAATGCAAGCAGTGTATGGAAATGCATGTGTTGCGTACCCAACTGTGAAGGAATGGTGCCGAAAATTTAAGAATGCAAAAGAGGGAACAATGCATGAGCCGCGACCAGGTGCACGGTGTACTGCATTAACAGAAAACGATATGGCATTTGTGGAAGGCCTTATTATAAAAAATCGTTGATTTTCAATTAGAGAAATTTCAGAAATTATTGGTGTGTGTAGGATATGTCCTTAGTATAGTTCGTAATCTGGGTTACAGCAAAGCTTGTTCGCAATGGATTCTTCGTCTCTTGTCTAATGAACAAAAATGCTTGCGAATGGGCTTATCTCTGCAACACCTCGCAGACAAAATGGTGATGACTTTCTTCCTTCAATACTTGTTGCTGATGAAACTTGGTGCCATTACTACGAGCCATCCTGTAAGTTATCGTCGACACAGTGGAAACATTCCAGTTCACCACCCCCGAAGAAGTTTAAAAAACAATCTTCAGGCAAGGTGATGTTAACATGTTTTTTCGATCATGAAAAGGACCCTTGTTGATAGTGTTTAAGATTTTAAAGTGTTTAAGAGTAAATGTCAATGCAAATCTGTACAACGAAACTTTGAACAAGCTTCATCAAGCAATAAGACGGAAACGTCCAGGATAACTTACGCGTAGGGTTATTTTGTTGCACGACAATGCCAGGCCTCATATTGCTAATGTGGCAAAAGAAAATCTTCAACGAAAGAAATGGAGGGTTTTAGAACATCCACCCTATAGCTCGGATTTATTTCCATATTTTTGGGCCGCTGAAAAAGGCGAAAAAACGTTGGGATTTTGAGTCTGATGCAGAAGTACAGATAGTTGGGGAAGACTTCTTCAATCAGCAGCCAGAAGAATTCTCTGAGTAGGGTATACGTCGGTTAGTAAAACAATAATGCGATAAGTGCCTTAAATGTGACGGTAATTATTTATAATTAAATTGTTGAATACATTTTTTATAACCACCTTTGCGGGTTTCAATTGAACGCATCTCGTATTATCTTTATGTTTTTGTGAATAATATATATATATAATCATTTCCCTTTATACCCTTAGGGTGTAGGGATTGAGATATTTAAGATATTTAAGTGTGTTGTAGAGCTCCGATATAAAAGTTGATTTTCGGCCGTATCGAGCGAGGACAACACAAGGAAAGTAGTGGAGAAAGAGAAAACAAAGGGTGAAGATAAGGAACAAACAGAAATAAGCGCAAGTACACTAGTTCAGTGAGTGAATTTTACAATTTACTTATGAATTTCGAGGTTAAGGGATTTGTAAATAAGGTCAAGAATTGCATTCAATAAATAGATAAGCGATTTGAAGAGCAAGAATAGAAAGAAGGTCGCGCGCAGAATTTCCAAGATAGGCAACACAGTATACGCAGAAGTATTCAGCAAGAAGAAAGGGGCTCTCTACCATTAAAAATACAAAGAAGGAGGCGGCTGCAAAAGTTAAGAATTAGAGGTATCGATCGCTACTGTACAGAAAAGCAACAAGATGGAGAAAATACAAGAAATGTTCGAGCAAATACAAAGCAAGTTGCAAGAAATGGACAAGAAACTCGAAAAAATAACAACGGAAATGATTGAGGTGAAACAAGAAAACGAGCAACTTAAGGGAAAAGCAAAAAAGCAAGAAAAAGGATAGAATTCTTAGAAAGAGAAACCAGAAAGAAGAATTTAGTAATAACTGGAATAGTCGAAGAAGAAAACGAACTGGAAAGAGAAGCATTAGAAAAAATCGTAGAAGTGATGAAAAAAATAGGGATAGAGATGGAGGAAGGGAAAGACGTAGATGATGTTCAAAGACTAGGAAAAGTTAAAAGGAACAGCCCAAGACCCATGTTGCTAAAAATGAGAAAGTACAGCAAAAAAATAGAAATATTAAAGAAAGCCAAAATGTTAAAAGATACTAATATATGGATCAGCGAAGACTTCCCCATAGAAATTAGGGAAGAGCGGAAACTGTTTTTGTGAATAAACGTATTTCAATTGTAAACCCCCATTCGGCTGCAAAAACTGGTACTGGCTTTTCGCTCCATGTTTTTGGTTGACAAAGTGTGGATCCTAACGTACACATACTGTATAGCAATCCACTTCAATATATTTCTAAAGAAATCTCAAATACCCCACAATAAGTAATTTATGTTAATAAAAGTACGCCAAGGAAGCAGTTTTTGTCCCTTAACACATCATATAATCTATAAATAAACTAATAAGCTACCGCTAAAAATAAAATCGCGAAGAGAGCAATCTCAATAAAAGCGCAAAACGATAATCCTGATGAATAAATCCTACATTTGCCTGCAAAAATTCCATTACAAAAGTTTGCCTACAAGCGAAATAATAATCCTGGTCTGTAAACTTGCTCGTACAAACTTACATGAGCGACAAGGGATTACAATTAAATAGCCTTTAGGTAATTTGATGTGGAAACAACAAATTTAAAATTAAGGATTATTTCAGGAACTTCTTTTTCTTCTTGGAACTTCTGTATACGATATTCTGTATTGAGCGGAACTCCATCGCGTTAGAAAGTGGCATTGGTATTCTCTTCGTCTGTTGGCGGATAGATCAGTTAAAGTGAATTGACAAAACGGCTGCCGCCACGCTCGCCGATTTTAATTCTCATGGTAGTTTCTTTGATAGAGTGACGAAACCATCGCGCGCAAGGCTCAAGAAAAATCATAATATTCGCTGTGCGATAGGATAGAGCTGTAAGGTGATAGCTGTAAAAATTATCAACTAAAACGAAGAAGCTTTTACCACCAAATAGTCCGTTCGTCAATCTCAGTTTTGGTTGGCTGGTGAAAGCATATTTAGTCGTAATTATGAATTTCATTCATTTAATTGCCCTTAAATTATAAGACTGATATATGTACTTTCTGGATCCTCGCTATGTTTAATTTTATAAAGAAACAAAATAGACATTTAGAACCAAGCATTAGTCATAAATCGGTTGGTGGTATTACAAACTCATATATTATATGTAAGTAATATTTTCAATCGGATTAGGTTTCGCAAAGCAAACCAAAGCTAGAATTACCAGTTCACGGTGAAATAATTTTTTATAGAAGCTGTTGAAATAAACGATGCATCTAAATGAACTACGAAGTTTTTATACACAACACTACGCACCTGGAAAGAGAAAATTAGCAGGTATTTTCTTTATATCAAAGGTAGAAAGGAACTATTAAAAAACAGAAGCGCATGTAGTAGTTTCTTCTTCTTCGCGTGCTTTATCTTTTAGGAGACGTAGTTTTAATTTTTATCAATTAATATGTACTAAAGTGTTCTATCAAATTGAGATCAGAACTGCATGCCAGTCGATCCATACGCCGAATAGTAACTGCACCAAGGTAATAGGTAATAATGCGAGCAATATGTGGTCCAGCATTAACATGAATTAAAATGACTCAATCTTCCAGTAACGCTTCATAAGTAATTTTGATTGTTGAAAAAGTACTTGAATGTACCTGTGAGAAGCTAACGTCCAATGTTCCATGAATATTAAACTTGTACGAGTCCTCGAAGATATTCCATCGCACATTATAACTAAACCCCAATGAAACGGAACTCATTTAAACATAGTGCGATGTGCAAAAAGTTCGTTTATCGTCGCCATTCTCGCACACGACCACCCAGTAACTGGATACAAAATCTGGACCTATTCATAAACCAAATATGCCCCCATTGTCCCAGTATCCAAGGCATGTGTTGCTGGACATCTTTTGGTTACGGGCTGCGGGCTGTCCACTCTCTTCGACGTATAATTTGTTCATTTGCCCGCACAACAAAACCTGATTGGAAACGTTCTCAAGGTGCTACAGCCGTTGTTCTTCGATCGCACAAAACATTAAGGCAATAAATCGATCATCTTTAGCCGTGGTCGATTTTCTACGACCAGATTTTCTCTTCCAGTGTAGCTTCCAGCATATAACGATCCCATACATTCTGGAAGGTATGTGTTTGATGTTCTCAAAGTATGGAGTACATTATGTTGATACGGTGTCCTTCAATTAAAATTATAATTTTATCTACTTCTGCTGCGGTTACTTGCATATTTGGCGCTCAAAATACACGGTGTACATTAAGAAATAGCTTTGCATGGAACCAATTCAATTTTCGAACGCTGTGAATACAGTAAAATATTCGGTTGTGCACAAATACTGCAACTCGTTGAATAGGCGTATTCCACAGTTTAACAATTGCATTAATACACCTACGCAATGGTTTGGTTTTACAACACTCCTATCAACAAACCAAAGGCTGATTTAATAATTCCCTAGATTTTCATCCCATGTTAAGTGAATAGTGAATATATGCAAGGATTATAAATTTCTTGGTGTGCCCTGCTTTTGTTGCCGGTGAGCTTATACAGGGAATTTTTCTTTTTAGTATACATAGCCTATGTATACTTTTAAAGAAACGCGTCAATTTCGCCTATTGTGTAGGCAACCAACTATACAGACAACTCAAGCATGCTGTGACCACAGCAATCAAATTAATTAAATAAATGCTAAAAAATAAAATTAATCTTTATTTAGTGTCAAACAATTGTTAGAAAATTTAAATCAGAGGGATGCGTAATAAATTCCCATAAAATAAAAACTGAAAGTAATCACGTTTTAACCGAAGATATGAAATGAAATATTTTATGCTACGTTGAATAATAATAATAATTAAAAAAGTTTGCCATCGCCGGGAATTGAACTCGGATCAACTGCTTGGAAGGCAGGTATGCTGACCATTACACCATTTTGCCGCTTATGTATGTGTTTTGTACAAAAGAAATATAATGTGCACGGACCTTACGGAAACATCCTGTCGATTTTTATATTTAATAAATAAGTCATCATCTGCGTCCTATATACCTACAAGGTGAAATACTTATTTAATATAAACACTGCATCAACATAACCTTCATACTCAAATAATTCACAACTATAGTGACGTTTATTTCTGATTTTTAGTTGTCGGTATAGTTGGGTGCATACACAATAGGCGAAATTGACGCGTTTCTTTTAAAACTATACATAGGCTATGTATACTAAAAAGAAAAATTCCCTGTATGTATAATACCATCCATAACCGTTAATTATATATTAATATTTATAATAACGCAATTTATCCAAAACACTCAATTTAAATCTGCCAGTTATGACATAAATATTTAAAATATAGCTAAATATGTCCACATTTACTCAAGCACCGAAGTTTTGCTAAACATATATAGGCAAGATTTTACGGCTTTCTAAAACTTATTCCCGATTCCCAATTTCTAAACCTTTTTGTTTTACCAGTCGTACTCTCGCACATTTCTTTCTTCCATTATTGTTCATATTTTTTCAATCCACAATGTTCTTGGTTCACCTTTTCTGGATCGTTGTGGAGGATCCCACCTTCATACCATCATACAGTCAGCTCTCCTCATTCATACTTCTTACATGTTCGTACCACCTCAGTTGATTTCTTTTTTGTCAATATGGTATAATCAGCATCTGTTGGTCATCGAATATTGTCATTTCTTACGTAAATCGTACAAGAAAACTCTGAAACATTTTCTTCGGAATTGCATTTCAGTGGCAAGTATTCTTTGTATATCCTTTGAAGCTTTCGCGGTTTCTCGAACTGTCAATATTACAGTTTACTTTCAGCTTAGACCGCGTCGCTATTTGGGGACTTCACTCAGCATTATCAGGTAAGACCGACCTGTAGCTTTCCTACATTTACAAGCATTTAATCTAGAATTTTGAACAATATTTGTTCGTGGGCCCCGCCTGCCTAAACAGGGCTGTGTACTTAGATAATTTAAACCTTGGGCGGGCAAGTATTTGATGTTAATGTATTTGTTTGCCAGGACAATAATACTTAATCGGCTTATGCCTGTTAGCTGTTTGTGTTCTATTCACTCTGAAGATGCAGGCTGCAATGTCTTGCGAAACGTGAGTTTGTATGGGTTAACAAACAGCTAACAGACACAAGCCGAAAGTAAATTGAAGTATTCTTTGTTCTAGGTTTTTGATTGTCAACCATATGTAAGGCAACTTTGGAAAACTGTGTTGAATATATTTTAGTTCTTTCATTTGTAATATTTTTGTTCCATAGTATGAGATTCATTAATGATCTGTTTTTTTCTACTTACTTATTTTCCATAAATCTTTATCCCATGATTTATAACTATTACTCCCAGATATTCACATTCTTCCATGTATTTGATGGTTCCTGATTCAATCTTTAGGGTTTCAACTTTTCCCTTAATAACGTATAATTAGTCTTTCTTCCACAAAATCGCTAGGCTTCTGCCAGTTTATTAACGTGTGTGCAGGATTGACTGACAATTTTATTGATGGTCCCGTAATTTTACCGCACTGATTAATTGGTGAAACTTATTTCGAAGATTTCCAAAATACATGGCCAGATTTATTGGATGATCTGTCTTTAAGACTTCGCCAAGATATGTGGTTCAAGGATAACGGAGCACCCCTGCATTTCAGTATAAACGTTCGAAACAATTTAAATCGCCTATAGTTGAATAGATAGATCGGTAGAGAAAATGATGCTCCCGTAAACTGACCACCACGTTCTATCGATATGGCACCATTGAATTCTTTTTTATGGGGAGTTTTAAAAGCTATGGTGTACTCTACATCCGTAAATACAGAAGAAGAATTGTAAAGACGAATTTAAAATGCAATAGAACCCATAAAAACGATGTTGAAATGATGCAGAGAGTAGAGTTTATGTTTTTACGTCGCACTAATTTCCATATGAGTGTAAAGAATTACCATTTTGAACATTTGCTGAAGTGGTTTTGTAGCATTAAATTTACGTATTAATATAGTTTTTGTTTGGTTAACTTTTTTGAACGCCAATAAACTTAACATTAGTTACATTATGGCTGCAGTGCATGGCATGCAGAAAATCAAACTTATATTTTCTGCCTGAACTATGGCACAAATCGAAATCAAACAAGAAACAATAAAAGTTTGAAATAAGAATGTCCGTTTGCAGAAAAAGTTTAAAAGGTATTATCCAATCCCTTAAAATAATATGAGTCTCTATTATAGTGGATAATTAATTTTTCACCACGTACGTAACACCCACGAGCAAAATAATTGTCAAGAAACACCTTCTGCCATTACATATTCACATCTCAAATTTAAACCTCATCGCTAAAAGTATTGCCTTATTATTTAAGAAAATAGAATTTTTTTAAGATCTTTGGCGTCCGTAAGCACCTTAAGAACGCGCTTTTGGGTAGAGGGGAGTTTGGTTAAATCTTCTCAATTTGGTTTCAAGAATATGCGGTAGCAGGTCTGCTTCATGTAAAAATTACCATACCTATTTATAAACTGCTTTAATTTAATTAAAGGCAACCGTTTTTTTTACATAACTATTTACGGGATGAAGTAGTTGTTTACATATTGCACCAAGGAACGGTTAGCAAGTAATTTCATTTGTGGTAAAGCAAACTCTTTAATGCAGTTAATTACCCTTCGGTTTATTTTGTGTATTACCTTATATAACATTCATTAGTCATTAATTGATCATTACATTAATACATAATTAACCATGAAATTCTATAATTAGAGTTCGATATGGTGCGAAACTGCTTTCAAATTCCATTTATTACCTAAATAAATTAATCACATACCATCCCCTAAACGGAAGAAAAATATTGGAAGGAACTTCCAACACTTCTAATTAATTGAAAAATAATCTGGGAATTCCAATTAAAATTTTAATACGCGAGCTGTATAAACACTCATATAATATTTTCGGCGAGAGCTTGGTTTCTGTGTGAGAACAAACCGGTAGGAAATGTGAGGTTCGTGTTTGCCGGATCTGTGCGTGCCTAATCCGGGGGCTAAGCTTGAAAATTTCTTTGCTTTTCTAAGGCTTACCAATGTCAACCGAAGTCTGCACAAAGAAAGGGTGGGTTTGAAAGAAATCGTCCGAATATACTCGCGCTCTTAAAAGGGATTTTTACTTCAGCAAACCACAATGTACCAAGGGAAATGTAAAATCAGCGGGAAAAACATCAAAACATCAACTTGTTTGCCTTTTAGTAGAATTACACAAACATTTTCTTTTTAATCTCTGTTAGAGCACATCGTTATTAATATTACACTGTTGTGGATTTTTACTTGTTCTGATTCAGTCGTAAATTTTGGTGGCAAATGCATCAGAATTTGATGCCGTCTAAATTCTAGTTATAAAATGTTCTAATATTAGAAAACCCTGTTCAAATTTCAGTTTCCGTCGTATTTCCTGTTTATATCAAAAAAAGGCTGCTCGACACTTTTTAAAGAACTGTGTGAATATAATGCCGGCGGCAATAACTTCGGAAACGAAAACTGACAATTTTATACACCATCCAATCTATAAGGTGATTCATTCGTCGTTTTCACCCTCGGTAAATGGCTGTATCAAGGGTGACAGATACACGTTCAGGCCCCGTTCGCTCTGGGACCACAACCAGCCGTGTTCCAATCACCCTCTATCACACGCCGTATGATGTAATATGCAATTTTAGGATTATACGTTTCCCTGACCTGTGAAATTAATAATATTTTCGTTTATCGGATTTTTCCGATATTTTCCGTGCCGCAATGCAAACGCCTTGGAATCGAGCAACAGGCATACAAAAATCAAATGTAATAACTTATAGCCAGATAACCGATGTTAAATCCTAATATGATAAGATGCAAAGTCAATACTTTCATTTCTCTATCTAATATTGTACACATATATTGCAAACCTAGAGACAAAGCAAGTAAGAAAAATAACGAAATTCTAATTTGAAAGAGGTCAACCAGAATAGGGAGTTTAATTAACTTAAACTGGGTACACTTATTTGAGGTTAGCCTGTAATAAGATTGAATTATGCTAAACCATTCATGTCAGATTTAGCTCAGCAAAACTGAAATATGGATCGATTTAAAGTCAGATAGGATAAGTTGATTCAAAGTTCTCAAAGTTTAACTCAAATGAAGTTAAGTTAAATTACTTTAAAGATAATTTAAAGAAGGTTACAGTTTTGTTCGGTTAAGTAACATCAAGTTAGGTTAGGTTAAATTAAAGATAGTTTAGATTAGGTTAACATATTATTTGTATAAGTAAGGCCATATTAATTTGCTTTACAGTTATGATAGTTTTTATCAGGTTAGAGTTAAATTATTTATTAAATTTTTATTAAAATTTATTTCAGCTTAATGTTGGATTAGGTTATAGTAGCTAAAGCTATCATAGTTTAAGTTACGTTAACGTTGACTTGGTTTATTCAGTATTTATATAGCTTTAAATTTTTATTGGAATAGGTTAACTTAAGCTAGCTTATGTTGGGTTTTGTTTAAGTTATGATAGCTTAGGTTACATTCAACTTAAGTGATTTTGAAGCTAATTTATACCAAATTAAATATTAGGTACCTTAAGTTGAGTTTAGGTAGTTACGTTGCTTTGAGATAATGGTATGAGTTTAGGTTGTGTTAAAATTCAGAAAATTTAGAATTTAGAACAAGTTCAAGATTAATATTTAAAAATTCTAAACGTTTATTCAATCGGGATAATTTGACGTTATAACACATTTAACTTAAGATATTTTAAGCCAATTTAAGCCAATTAATGTTTGGGACGGTTAAGTTAAATTAATTGAGCTACATTAGAATGAATTAAAATTATAAGTTATCCCTCTATTGCATGAATTTTTTTTTTATTATAATTTTTTTTCTGCTGTT
>JABXWE010032592.1:0-21725 GCA_014611495.1 Limonius californicus | reverse complement strand
TTTCTGTTAAATTCCGGTGCAATCTTGAAATATTTAGATTTCATTCATTATAAGTTTTGAAAATTCCGTTTTCAAGCGCGAATTTCCCGAATGAGTTTGTAAATTATTCAGCTAATTGTCAAATTTTTAATTTGTAGCTAATTAATTTTTGCCACCATTTCTGTTAAATCCCAGTGCAATCTTGAAATATTTAGATTTCATTCATTATAAGTTTTGAAAATTCAGTTTTCAAGCGCGAATTTCCTGAATGAGTCTGTAAATTATTCAGCTAATTATATCAAATTTTTAATTTGTAGCTAATTAAATTTTTTGGCGCAGTTTCTGTTAAATCCCTGTGCAATCTTGAAATATTTAGATTTCATTCATTATAAGTTTTGAAAATTGAGTTTGCAAGCGCGAATTTCTTGAATGAGTTTGTAAATTATTCAGCTAATTATATCAAATTTTTAATTTGTAGCTAATTAATTTTTGCCACCATTTCTGTTAAATTCCGGTGCAATCTTGAAATATTTAGATTTCATTCATTATAAGTTTTGAAAATTCAGTTTTCAAGCGCGAATTTCTTGAATGAGTTTGTAAATTATTCAGCTAATTATCAAATTTTTAATTTGTAGCATTTATGGTTATCTCACGGTCTACGAAATGTGTTCGCTAATTGATTTGTACTAGTTTTTAGAAGCAGGGTTATGGTTGTAATTTACAACTTAATTTAATAAGTAACCGAGCATGTAATGTTCGCTAATGCTTCTTAATTAAATAAACCAGACAGCAATATTTCAAATTAGTTTAAGGTAGGGTACCGAAACTTGTTATAAATAAATTTAAAGCCGCGGCGCTAATTCTTGACATAATCAACAATCACTGGATTATGTTTTCGCGGGAAACCTTGAAAGGTCAATTGTTTATATTAATTGTGCGGAATAAATTAATAAAGGAACACGTGAAACTTAAGAAAGTGTTTATTAATGATCTCTAGCTCGCTGCATGTATAAAGTTTACGCCGAGGAAATGACTGCACTTACAAAATAAATGATTTTGCTTATGTATAGGCAATGTTAATTATTATTATTTTATTTTCAAACAACACGTATTTCATGCAAAGACACCGGACAAATCTTTCGCATTTGCATAAACACGCGTTGTCCATCTTCGAGTCGTAATTCCAATGATTAGAATTTTGCACAATAATAATATTGCTATATTTATAGGAGTTATCGGGGACCTTGAGTGCATTCATGCACGTGAACTCCCGCATAATGCCAATGCATTTCTTTCATATTTTCATATGTCAGAGGTTAATGTGCATGCACGATATGTAAAAGTATCAAATTGTATTAATTGGAAAATCCATAATTAATAGACAACTCGTGAAACGCACTTGCAGTAACAATTTGTCTATCATTCTGCACTATTGAAATTCAAAAACAAATAATTTATTCGCATGCGAAATTTATAATCTTAAATATTACAGCTGTAAATTGCAGGCAATCTACATAAAGTGTGTCCACTAAAACTTTACCTTGAATTTTTTCTTAATTATGCAAACTGTTAATTGTTTTGATTAATTAGGCAGTTTGTCTTAATAGTTATTAATAGTAGGAAAATATATCATTTTTGGTTTTTCCAGTTTGAATTTAAATATTACAAAATAAAAATGACGACAAATCCATTTTTGACCAAAATAAATTATTATAAAAAACCACAAAAAGAAACTTTTTATAATAAATATGTGCCAATATATACATAGATACAATAAACACATTAATATGGAACTTTTTAGTACCACCATTTTCCACTCTCATACATAGTATAAATTCACAATGTTATACTAATAAATACATTATTTTTAATATTTTATGAAAAAATATTACAACCATTATAGCCTATTATCTATCTACAAAAATTTTTGATACCAAAACGGCAACCTCTTCGTGTACCACGGACCCCCATTTTAATTATGAAAAAGAAACTAATTTCTGCGAATTTTAACTAACTGAAAAATTTATATGTATCCGAGAATAATTATAGAGAGTTATCTAATCTAATTATAAAGAAAAACGGTTGCATAACTGCCTTTTTTGCTGGTTGCCTATATTATTTAATATCAACGTACATTTTAACTTTTTTGTTTTTCAAAACGTGAGCTGCAAAATGATCTTAAAGTTCCACGTTGATCAAGCACATTTATTGCAGAATATAGTTTACATAAAATTAAAGTTAATTGTTCGGTTTTGTCTATGTTATTTGTTAATAACGAAAGTCACAAGCTGTACGAAACTATTACGTCTTTGTTAATCGGTGTTATTCTTAATTGAGGCGTAGTTCGATTAAAGTCGCGGTGACGTAAAAGTGTTTACTTCTTGGATGGTAGTTTAAAGCTTCGATGGCCGAATTTCTTCGGCATAACATTAATGGAGATTAGAAATGAGATGAGGAACATATGGTATGCGCGGAGTTTGGTCACAAACTTTAAATTATGTAACTATGTGGGTATAATTTGCCTAATTTGGTATGGAAATATAAAGGTATTCTTGGCGCAATTTTGATTAAACTGCAGATATAAGTTATACTTTGGAATAATGTGTATGGGTATAGATAGTAATTAGTTGAAAGTACTTAACTGGCTAATAGAGTCTATATATCAAACGGTAAGCTATTATTTTCAACCGGATGGTCTAATAGTTCTGTCGATAAAATTTTATAACTACCGATGCTTTTACTTTGGTACACACCATGAGAAGAAAATTTTAGAATAATGCGCAACACTATTCTTGCTAAGCCTTCCGGAATTGCCATAAAAAGGCGAATTTTTGGTTTATGGATATTTGCCGAACCGTTTAGAACCATTTACTTCTGGTGTTGGAAATTATAAATCCACACCCATGCAGGAAAATTTCTTCCGCAATTTTAACTCACTTGCTAATCACTCATCGCTAATCTCTAATTAGTTAATGTGACTATAGATTTAGTGACCTTAAGTTAGCTTTCACATACTTTTTGCCTATAGGACGTTAGATTTCTAGCAAACGCTGCTTTCGAATGGTTGGCCATTACAAAGCACAAGTAGATCCGTTACATACTTCAAAGTAATTGCGGCGACGTACTGCGTGTCACACACGCATTTACATACATAAATATGAATCGCAATTTTTATATGCAAATACCTTCCAATAAATAACACTCTCAATTGTGCTCTAGAAAGACAACCCCTAGACCTTTTCATTCACGCCTATTTCGGATGTGAAAACCAATTTTGTGCGATGGATAACTTATTCCGAGCCCATTTCACATCCCAAATCGCTGCATTCAATACTTATTGATTTATCGACAACCTTATACATAAATTATAAAGGAGGTTTTGTTCTTATTTTAATGACACTTTAATAAGCGCAGTTTGGCCGTATTAATTAATTTTTAAGCGCCCAGTCTGAAAGTGGGATGAACAATTCTTAATTGAAGTTCCTACATTTTGCTCTTTTTAAAGTATACTCCTGTAAATTATTAGTAATGTAACGCAGTTATTGATCACATCTGAAATTTATAAAAAATGAGTACGTATAAACTATAAAATAAATTTCTATTTTAATTTAAACATATTTTGCAGGGGGAGCCACTAGATTATTTCATTAAGCAAAAAAGAGGTTAGTTTTTAGGTCATTGCGGCAAGATGGGCTTAACTATTTCTTGTATGACAACAATTAATTGTTAGCCATTCAACCACAGAATAGATACTTAACAAACCTAGACAGCAAAAGAACATTACAGGGAGGGATGCAATTTGTATTTACTTAAAAATATTAGAATAGGCTTGCTATAGTACATTTTTGACCCTTTTAAAATATAGTGCTCCCTATTGACATAGAGAAGCTAATGTAAATCTATACTTGAATTGAAAATTTACAATAGTAATAACTTATAATCGAATAAACTATGAGATTAATTTGTACTTAATTTTAAAATATTACAGCGGGAACTGCTAATACTATAGTTTTTTGACGTTTCTTGTCTCTATTAGGTCGCTTCATTACTGAGCTTAAGAAAGGTGTAGGTTTCATAGGTCATGTGGCAAGATGGGTTTAACTGCTTCTTATTTGACAACAATTAATTGTTAGCCGCAAAAACACACGGAAATAATAAACACAGAATCTATACCTAAGAAACTTAGAGGGCATGGGAACATTACATGGGGGGATTTGCATAATATGAGAATATGCTAGCTTTTGTATATTTTTGGTCTTTTAAAATATAGTGCCTTTGACATAACAAATATTTTACTTTGGACTTGCATTGATAATTTTAAATTACTAATAATGTAATTTATAATAACTGAGTAAATAGTTATAAATTATGAAAGAAATTTATATTAATATTTCACAATGGGAACTGCTAATACCATAGTCTTATGACGTTTCTTGTCTCTAGTAGGTCGTTTCATTGCTGAGCTTAAAAAAGGGGTCAGTTTTCTTGGGTCATTACGGCAAGATGGGTTTAACTGCTTCTTATCTGACAACATTTAATTGTTGGCCACCAAAACACAACGAAATAATAAGCTCAGAACAGAAACATAATAAACTGATTAGAGCACAAGTTATGGAGAGGGACGGGTTTGTTTCTCTTAAAAATTACTTTTACGCGCTATAAAATACTTGCAGTCCACTGCATATACTTATAAAAGTTTCGTTGATTCTAAAAGTAAACTAAGCACGTTTCCAGTAGTAATTATCTAATAGCCTCTATAGAGCGGCAGTATTGAGTTCAATTTTGCTTTGTCATGGAAACTTTTGTAATGATTTACTCTTTATTTAAGAAATAAAGTCAGGAATCGAAAATATTTCTAAAATTACTGTGTATTCTTATACATTTAGGAAATTTTTCTAGGGACTAGCAGGTAAATCATGAATTGAAATACGTGCATAAAAAGCTCTTAGATATGAATTTATGTGTCCTTTCAAGTTTACGTATTAATGAAACATGTGTATATTTAACTATACATTTACAAATAAATGAAGTCACATACTTGTAGTAACCTTGGTTACCAAAAAAGTATGAAATCGTTTAGAAAATGCAGTAATTTTGAAAACTTCGCACTTTTTAGCATTAAAATGGTTTTTTAACGTAGCTTTTTTTATCAGATAATACAAATATCATACCTGATTTGATTAAAATTTTATACTATTAAATTTAAATAAACGGAAATATGTAGGTACGTTCAATTCGAATAAAAGAATTTTTTATATTTTTAAACAGATATAGTTAAACTGTCACCTCTACATGTTTCTATTAGGGATGTGTATGCAAAATTTATAGTTCTTGTGTTATTGGAGAGTCGCAAAATATTGAAAATCACCAGGGAAGCTTAAAGTGTAAATATTACATAAATTTTCATAATTAATCTTTAGAAATCTTAGAAATGTGTATTTACAACACGTACGCATATACCAAGTCGGCTTTCGTTATTTATGACGCCTTTAACGGAACCAAATAAATCTCCGCAAATGCCCATCCGTCAGTGTATTATAATATAGGCAGCGTTATAACCGTGTGTGGCTGGTGCACACATTCACATACGCATGAGGATACCTGTGTATGTTAAGTACATAACCTATTGTAACGTTTGACAGATGCACTTTTTGCTACCGGAAGCTGGTGGTGGTCTCCTCTACCTGAAAATCTCTTACAATATTTTCATCATTCTTTTCCTTCTGATTAAAAATCGGACAGAAGGAATTTTACTAAAACGTTTTTAATCGTGCTAACGCATAAATGCCAACTGCCTGTCTTAACGTCTCCATAAAATCACGAAAGGCTGTAAAATCGAGGCTTATCTTTATCACGTCATCTCAAAAAGTAATTAAAATTTTCAAGCGGGTTTATAATAAATTATATTAAAGCTAGATGACTGACTGTTTATAATTGTTATGACGAAACCTTTTTTAGAAAAAGCTGACAAGGTGACTTCCTTTAAGCCAAAAACAGATAAATTTCGGATTAAATTTTACGCTTCTACAACCGTTTTGACTATCGTTCGCGTAAATAAATTTCTAGGAGCTGAAAATCAATTGCTTTCCCGTTTAATTAAACCGGCTAATGATGTAGAAATCCTTGAATATATGGAGCTGCCGCAGGATTTTTTTTTATCCAGGAATTTTTAGCCAGTTTTATATTAAAATAACGAACATGAGAACTATTTATGGATTCATATAAACTACAGGTAAATCATTTGCATCCGATACATCTTAATTAAGGAATTATCTCCAAGATTTAGAAGTCAAACCTGAATTAAGGGTCTGTCGATAATTATTTGCGACTATTGTTCAAAACTATTTTCACCTGATTAGCAAGTCTGGGAAAGCTTGAAAGCTCCGAATTGAATCGTAAAAGCCGCATTGATATGCGTAAGTAATATGATTGATATATTGGGGTGTTGGGGTGTTGAAAAGAAGCAACACGTAGCTTCATCTCGTTACCTGCTCTGCACAAACACAAAGACTTCATGCGTGCACACCTTTATATACACACACACTGCAACATACCTCTCAAAAAACACCCTTTGTTGCATACAATAGTTATGATACTGCATTATGCTCCAGTCGCATCGCATACACTTCACCTCCATCCAGCTTCCTTTTTGGGCTCCATAAAAATATTTAGGAAAATTCCAGTGACAGGTTAATTAACACCCAAGAAAATGTGGGAAAAAATTCTGGGTATTTTGTGTTAATTTAAATTTTATCGTGCTACGAGTCTACAGGTTGAGGATTTATTAAAATATAATAATAAAAAATGTTTTGCATTTCTTAAGGAATTTTTGGCCGCTCTTGTAAGCTTGGTTTGGTTCCCATATTTCATTAGGTTGTTTGGACTATACATTTTTGTATGATTTCCATTCTCTATTCCTCTGTTGGTGTGACGGCATGAGAAGAAGAAGATTCCTCTGTTTCTCCAATACTGTATTTTCCAACCTTTTTATGTCTTCCATAACCAAATCCCGGGTTGCGCACATTCGTTTCCCGTTCACGTACGATCGGGAGAGTTAAGGTAGCGTTGGCCCCGGTCAGTACTTGGATGGGTGACCCGATTGTTGTGTTAACGCGGCGCTTCTCTCCCACGAGGAGTGATCACTATGGGAGAGTAGATCGACCAACCCTCCTTAATTGGGGGAGACCCTTGCCCTTTGCTGACAGAGAGAGAACCTCGTCCCACTATCTTATCGTCGGTCTTTCCCTGTATCTTCATGTTATTATCTAGCCTAACTATTCCAGACGTTGTGCTTTCATTATTCTAACAATATCTTCCCCCTATATTTCTTCTAGTAGTTCATAGTTCATTTTGGGTCTGTACTCCTCCTCATTGTGGCACCTGACATTTGTGGGCCACCGTTTTGGCGTCAGGACGTTTTGGCGCCAGGACATTTGGGCGCCCAATTCTCGATTGGGAACAACCTCAATATAGTACATTGTAATAAAAGTTTGTTTTCAAAAATTACTAAAAGTGAGTATGAAATTCTTCAAATACGGTTTAGTAAAAAGTTCAAGTAAAATAAAACCAATTGATAATAATTATCAATTGGTTTTATTGGTTTTATATGTTCAATTATTGAACATATTTACATTTTATTTTCATCAAATATATGCTTGCCCCACTAATTATCCTATTATTGCTCTTTTCTACACGCTCGAAAATGACTTCTAAGTTATGGCCATTATCCGTTTTATGTTTAAAAAGTACTTTTTTCCTATTAGTCACAGGGGGTATTATTTTCCCCTTTTTCGTCTTAAACATCACAACATGTGTTTTATTATAGAAATTCTCTACGAAAGTATGACTATCTTGGAGTTGGTTCCCAACCGGGGATTTCACCCTAACATGCATACAATCCCTGGCCATATCAATGTGACAACTTGAAAAATGTGAATAAACAAAAATCATTTTGTTCATTGTTTTAAAAAACATGTGTGAGTTTCTTATTCAGTAAAATGTAGTAGTGGTCATATCAATATGGACAGCAGTCTTATTAATATGTCCACTTGATTAAATAGAATTAAAAAACAGTTTTTACCCATTGCTTTAGAAATCGTAAAATGTAGTAGTGGTCATGCTAATATGACCAGGGACTGTGCATATATGCACCAAACAAGTAATTAAATAAAATTTGGTGATAATAATAATAATAGAAACAGGACGGCGCCTAAATGTTATGGCATCAAAACGGCCGCGCCCAAATGTTATGGCGGCAAAACGGCCGCGCCCAAGAGTTTTGGTGCCAAATAGGCCGCCCCCAAATGTCCTGCTCCGTCCGCATTTATCTTCTTTGGCCGAAATAGTGTTCTCAATATCTTCTTAGTTGTTTATTCTCTTCTATTAAAATATCACTCAATGTAAATCCAAACGTTTTAACATTAGATTTAGTTAACCTTTCGGTAGTAATAGGAATAAAATATGAGTAATTATTTCTTTTTGGAAATTAATATTGCGATTGCGTTTTAATGTCTCCACTCCTAAATATAGTCAACGTTCTTGAAGCAAGATTTGGGGGTGTTGTGTATATATTTAAAATCTGTAATGTTTGGATAAATTAGTTCTAACATTATATTTTTGAGTTTCTTTCACTGCAGCGTTGCCATGACATTCGATATCGCTTACATTTCTATTATTACCTAACAGGTCATTCTCAAACCTGTAAATCAATACCGATATCAAAAACGTGAGTTAGTTTCGTTGTAAATTTTATCGCAATACCTTGCATGTATTTAATAAATTAACTATAAACTAGAATGCATAAACTTCGAGCGCTTTTCTTTCCTGAAGGTCCTTAAATATTTAAATTAGACCAGATAATAGTAATTTTGCCTCAGACATACATCTTTTTGGAACTACGTGGTATTCATCTTTATTTATTCAGAAAATCGTAGTAATATTTAATTTTTTTATGTATTTACAAATCAATTTTTGACGGCTTTAATTTAACAAACTCAAAGCTTAGCCTTTGTAACGGAGAAGCACCCAAAGTGCCCGCAGCGATGAAGGTTTTGCAGTAATAAATAATAAAGTTAATTTAGTGCCATCATAAAATATTAAACAGGAAATAGGTATAGACAGGGACTTCTTCACTGCACCTCTTAAGCACCTAATTCCTTGTTCACCAAGCTTCGCTTCTAATATTAACGATATGCATAGCTAAATTGACTAATTTAATTTCAAAATTAAAAGAAATCGTGCACAAGATCAAAGATTGATTAAGGTTTAACTTTAAGGCAAAGTTGAGTTATTTTATTGTATTCGGGCAGGAAACGAAGGCGTTTAACAAGATTTTTTTCTTAATATTTATACTCACGGCGTGTAATCCTCTAATTAAATGATGATCATTATCATTGGCGGCTTTAATTAAGTTTTTCGTTCTGGATGAAAATTGAGTTACCTCTTGATTGTGGCGCATCCGGTGGTTATCGCAGATAGACATGTTACTCGATAGGTTGGTGTTAGGCCGTTCTCTTCTAAGTTAACAATGAATGCTAAAACAAAGTATGAAAATGCATCGTAAAACTCTGTCGAGGTCAGTGACAATTTTGTTGTTTGGTTTTTCCTCGTTCTTTTCAATTCATAGCATGTAACAGGGTCTTGGTGCAACTGTTGAGTTCCTTTTAGATTGCGCACACAACATAGCCAGGAGAAGAAGAAGCGCAGATGTCGAAATTATATTTATCTATGCGCAATAAACAAGTATGTGCATTTTCTAGGCCCGTTTTTATTTTCTAGGGAGATAGGTATGAATAAAACATGGCACATTTATACACATAAAACGTATTAACCTGCGGTAATATTTCATTTCGCAGACGTAGATGCGTTTGCCGATTAAAATAATATAATAGAGCGGTAACTGATTTAAAATATCATCCTATTTCTTTGGCTCTTGTTTGACGACCACATCTAATTGTCGACCGGTTAGCGGCCTCCAGTAAACGGCACTCGATTGTGGATAATGATAACTTACTTACCCTGTCCTGTGGCTTTAGCACCTCCGAAGAAACCGGTGTCTGCGATTTCTATGCTACTGTTAATACTGTGTTAACAGACCGTAACTGCTGCGAACGAGCCTGCCGTTTCTTATGCGAAAAAGGTTTCACTGTTTGTTTTCTCCCAGATCCCATGACTGTAGCCCAATTTCGAAGAAGTCTGCTCGCCAATTTAACATTTCGTTTTATTAGCAAAGATACCCACAAAAGCTGAAGGTGCGCCGAAAAAATAAATTTCATTTCATTTAAGTTTGTTTTAGGAAAATTTTGAAAGTTCCCCTTTTTGGGGATTTCATCCTTATGCTTCATGAAACACACAATTCTAGTGTTTCTTTACAAATATCACGTCAAAAATTGCATTTAAAATGTTTTAATGTCAATATATTGCTGACGTTGTATTGGCAAAGTACCAAACAAAATAACTGCCAGGTTCCAGTTCTGTTTTTATTTGTATTTGTCTTAGAAGAATTCATAAACATTCCTCTTTTGAGGATGAATAATATGGTATTTTTTACCAGTTGCATTTACTGAAACAATATTTACTTGTAGGGGGTTTTCGCTCTAGAAACGCCCTTTATCATAATGGCAGTTATTTTTAAGTGCTAGGGTTTTCCAAATTTTGTACAAAACATAAAACTATATTTGTCTTAGAAGAATAGATAAAAATGCCCTTTTTGATGATGTATGATATGGTATTGTTTTTTAATCTTTCATTTACTGAAACAATATTTGTAGGGTTTCTTTGCTTTGGAAAATGGCATTATCATTTAATGGCAGTTATTTTTTAAGTGCTAGGGTTGTCCAAATTTTGTACAAACATAAAACTATACATTTGTCTTGGAAGAATTTACAAAAATGCCCTTTTTGATGATGAATGATATGGTATTATTTTTTAATCTTTGCATATACTAAAACAATATTTGTAGGGTTTCATTGCTCTGGAAAAGCGCTTTATCATTTAATGGCAGTTATTTTTTAAGTGCTAGTGATTTCCAAATTTTGTACAAATTAAAACTATATATTTGTCGTGGAAGAATTGACAAAAATGCCCTTTTTGATGATGAATTATATGGTATTGTTTTTAATCTTTGCATTTACCAAAACAATATTCGTAGGATTTCTTCGCTCTGGAAAAGCTCTGTATCATTTTTATCATTTAAGTTTAAGTAAGCAGTTATTTTTTTAAGTTTCTAAATTTTGTACAAAACGTAAAACTATATATTTGTCTTGGAAGAATTTATAAAAATGCCCTTTTTGATGATGAATGATATGGTATTATTTTTTAATCTTTGCATATACTAAAACAATATTTGTAGAGTTTCTTCGCTCTGGAAAAGCTCTTTATCATTTTTACCATTTAATGGCAGTTGTTTTTTTAAGTTTCCAAATTTTGTACAAAATATAAAACTATATATTTGTCTTGGAAGAATTTATAAAAATGCCCTTTTTGAGGATGAATGATATGGTATTATTTTTGATCCTTTGCATTTACTAAAACAATATTTCTAGGGTTTCTTCGCTGTGGAGAACCTCTTTATTATAATGGAAGTTTTTCAAGTGCTACGTTTTCGAAATTTTGTACAAAACATAAAACTATATGTTTGTCTTGGAAGAATAGATGAAAATGCCCTTTTGATGCTGAATGGTATGGTATTATTGTTCAATGTTCGTTTTTACAAAAACAAAATTTTTGTAGGAAAACCTCTTTATCATTTAATTGCAGTTATTTTTTTAAGTGCTAGAGATTTCAAAATTTTTGTTCACAACATAAAAGTTTGTCTTGCAGAATTCAGAAACGTACAATGTTTGCGCATTTTTTATCGTTCACGTTTTCCTAAACAACATATTTACGATTTCTTTAAATATATCAAGGCGGAAACGCTTATTATCCTATTGCTCTATATATGTATATAGGTTATGTCAATCTATTGTAAATTTTATTTTTGAAAGAACCTTATAATCTGCGTAAGATGCAGCATGGTTTCATTCCTTTTTACTCAAAAGCAATTTCCCTGAAAAAGTTTTCTGTTTTGGGTAAGAAGAGCTTAGATTATTTTTCTATACTACACGTACATCAAACGAACAGTTATTCGTTTAAAAGTTCATTTTAGAAAAGATAATTGTGATGTCATCTAACTTTTCTTAGTGCTAATGTATTTCATATTATAATTGTTAGTGTGTTGTAAATTTAAGTTTGGCTAAGAAATAACTTTCCTTTAAGTTTCTGTTGAGCACACTATACATTTTGCTATTTGGCAATACAATTATTCTTTTATGATTTGTAATAAGAAATATTATTTCAGCTCCATGCAAAAAGATCTCTACAGAAAACCCTTATTGTGATGCAAGTTATACGTTTTTGCTATAATAACTAATGACAAAAAATATCAGTTTTGCTTGGGCAAATTACATTACATTTCCAGACTTATCCAAGGAAAATGCAATGCCTTTTCATTTCCAGAGAGAAGCTCTGGTTTGCCGAAAATTTAGTTTTGCTATTTACCAAAGAAACTTTTTCACAGTCGTATCAAAAAAAGAGGCTTCAGGAAAATATTGTTATAATGTCATTTTATTTTTGGCAAGATGAAAGTCTCAATATTGGGCGGTTAAATAATTGGAAAAATATATAAGCATTCCTCTTTTGTATTATTTTTTTCTTTAAAATGAATTCTGCAGAAAAAGCTCAACGTAATATATGCTCATTTTTTTAAATATACATTTTTAGTTCGGAAAATCCCAAAAGCTCTACGCAATTTTTAGTTTTGGTAATTAATTAAAGATTTCACTTAATTTTGACTAACGAAAATTTTTGAGGAAGAGCATCTTTAAATTACGTTTGTCCTACTAACAATCTTTTTCACGATTCCATTCCGGTCACTTTTTCATTTGAAAGTTTATTAATTTTTGTAAGTTAATTACAAAATATCTTGCACTACTGTTTTTCCAAATAACGCTTCAGAATTGTTTCTTGGGATGCCCTTCAAGTTTAAGATTCATATTGAGATAAAAATTACTACCTGCCCTTAATTAACCCGGAATTGGAATAATTTCAAAACGGTTATGTATAGATTTCTGATAATGCCAGATGGACAATCGGTTTGCCTTGAACTTTTAATTTTGGTGCTCATTATGCGACCAACCTTTTTGTCTGATTAATTGTTTTCAAAATGACACCGGTATTGTATGTTCAATGAATAGTTAAACAGACTTTTATTAATATTCCATTACACTAGTTATTAATTTGTATAAATCACGCACATAAAGAAATAACGCAGTTACGTACAAAATATAATAATTAAATAAAATTAATAGAAAATTATAATATTTAATGTCTGCGCGTCTCGCAGCCATTAACATTTCTCCAGATATGCAGAATAAATTTTTAATTTACTTAAGTACTGGAATCAGTCGCCATTACATTAAATTATATAAAATCATATAGTGCGTAAGCATACATAAGTACGATTGAGAATTTGTGCAAATTAGGCTATAAATTAACTGATTACAGAAGATAAAGTGTCGTTTGTGCATATTTCAAATGCAAATTGTAATTAATACTAATAATTGGTAGGTTCATGCGTACATAAGTAAACAACAATTAATTAAAAGTTCCAAGAGGACTTTGAAATTTACGCAGATTTATTATTCAGTATGCGTATACGAAATGCATAAAACCATCATAATCATCAGCATTCGCAACATGTGCAGTACATTTGTATTAATAAAATATGGTCAAATGCATCTTCCGACATTGGGTGACTTAAAGCGCCTTGAAAGTTAATGTCTTTTACTTTAAAGCAGAAAAACCAACTTTTCCATTATGAAAGACGTATCTCTGTGCCATACTAAGCTATATCTATATTTTCAAAAAATGTGTAATATAGACACTTTCTAGAATTATTTTTAGGCGAATCGCAACTTCTAATACATAAACATGTATGAAGGTTGATTTAGTTTAGATGACTCACCGATACACAATGGTTAAGTTCGAAAATAGATGCGCTATCTACCTGAATAAAAAACGTAAAATAATGCAAAAGTTTACAAAAGCCTTTTAAGGTTAAAAACGAACTTAACGGCGAATCAGGCAGCCTAAAAGCTTGGCTTGGGCCATGATTGCCATCGCAAAAAACAGCGGATCAAAAGGTTTTTGTGCGCATTTTTTACTTGTTTTGTTTGCCATTACGACCTGTCATCCAGATAAAATTTATCGCCCGAAAAGTTAAACATGCAAATTTTTTCGCCTAAAAACAGTCTCGCTTAAAATTCGAATCTATTTGAATTTTAATTTGTATAATACGTTTGTATAAGATAATAATACAATTCACGTCTGGTATACCTACCGACTTACATAATTTACAAATTATAGGTTTAATAAATAAACTTTTATTTTCCTATTTAATATAAATGGTATTCGAATTTATGGACGAAGCGTTATTTATCGTTTTCCTTTAAACGTGAATGACAATTAAAGATAAGGTTTGGCTATTTTAATTGGGTGTTCATACGTTTTAAAAGTTTTTGAAGTTCTCCATTTTTAAATTGAGAAAATATTTATTGAACTTATTTTCAAGCTAGTAAAAAATTTTGACATTTGTTGGAGGGGACGAAAATAATTTCATAATAATTAGCTTGCTGCATGTACCTGCCATAAACCAAAATTGAAAATTTTCCTAATTATTTAGTAGTTACAAAATAGGGTGACCATATCGGTTCAATTAAAAATCGGGACATGGCGACTAAAAAATCAATTTATTTCGGTTGCATTTATTTTCCAACGTTTGCTTAATACATGGCAATATTATCAGAAATGTATCTTATTAATAGTGTATTAGAGGCGGCTGTTAGCGCGTTAGAATTCTACGCTGAAGGTCCTGGGTTCAATTCCCAGTACCGGAACATGGGATTTTTAACGGCCGTTCTCCCTCGCAAGACAATAGTAAACCAGCGAGGTATTCCGCCTAGTAAATTTTCTCTAGAGTAGACGTGTTTACACTTCCGGTGGTTCGGAGCCCACGTTAAGCTGTAGATCCCCTATGTCTGTGGCACTTTAAACGCGCAACATGGGCATAGAAAAGAAGATCGCTACGTCTCGCAAGAGACAAAGCACTCGAAGAAGAATAGTGTTAATTAAAGATATTGTTACGCTTGCGGCTGCAACGGATAAGGAGCCCCTTGTCCAGAGAAACAACTACCCTAAAATGATTGAATTTATTAATTACTACGTAGTACAAGACTATGACAACTTATTCTAAAACGTTATACTAAACTACTTACAATAATACAAACAGGTACAGCCCCATTGCTAGGTTTGTTATTGGGAACACTCTCTTCTATCAAACACCCACCAACAACTGCCAACTATTCACTATCTACCATTATTTGCTAACTCAATCTTAAGTGTCCTTTTATAAATTCCCTTTTGCACCCATAAGCAATGACCTGGTTATTAGTCAATTTCCCTTATCAAGCTATTACTTATTCCACATTGCCTAATTTAATATTCTAATGTACCTACTTTGAATTTGCTGAGTAAAATGACGTCACTACTTGCAACATAAATGTGTATGCAAGTAAATGAAATCACATTGCTATGAAGCAATAATAATTTTATTTAGAATTTTGGATATTGGGTTCGAAACAATATTTTATAATTATCATCACCTAATCTACTTCTTATCCAGGCGTGAAATGAGAAAAAATGTCTTGCCGGTATGCAACTTCTTGGGCGCTTGTTTGTGCTAAGTTTGTGACATACACGTTGGTGTGGTGTGTAATGGACCGTGCTTCTACCTTCCGCCGCGCGCTATCCCTCATCGCAAAGGTATATAAGGAACACAAATTTCAGTGAGAAATCAGTTTGTGTTCATTTTGGTTATGTATAGATTATTTACGAAAAATAAACTATTATTTTATTCTGCTGTCTGGTGATTTTAAACCAGAACTAAGTTTTGTTTCCAAATCTTTTACCGGAACGGCGTTTCGGCATACTTTTACCCCTGATTTTATCCGAAAATACGAAGAGTGGATTGATGATCGCTAACGTACAATACACACTGCAGTCTACACAGTAGTGCAAAGTCGTACACTGCACATGATACTCACACTTGACACTACATGCACTCGTGAGTAGTAGCGCTTGAACATAATCGGACCTCATCTTTGATTTTTGTGTCCGAATTCGTCACGAATTTTTAACATATTCTGTGGAGACAGAAACAGTCAGAAAAGTTTCTAAGCGCCTTTTAACAAATATCATCATTTTATTGTAAAATATCTATAGGAAGACAGCCACGGCTGTAGAAAATCTTATATATATACACGAGGGTTGCCTTTTATATTTCGGGATTAGAGAACAAAAACAAATATTTATCATCGAAATTGGCTTTATTGTTTTTAAAAATATTCTCCATGAAGATCAATACATTTTTGCATGCATGTGAAGCAATTTTCGAAGCAGTTTTTCCACTCCAATTGAGGTATCTCCAAAACATGCATTTTGAACGCATCAATCGCACTTGTTCGAGCCGATGCATGTGTGAGAGCTCGCATTGTCGTAGTGGCGAATGATCCGTCTTCGGCGGTTGGTTTTCCTTATTTCTCCGAAGACTTGTAGCAAACAAATGGTTGTGTACCATTCAGAATTGACCGTTCTACGTTGCACCAATGGTACGGTTGAAACATGTCTAGTTTTTCCGAAAAAACAGGTGGCCATTTGCTTTGAAGTGCTTCGGGCACGAACGACTTTTGTTGGGTTTGGCTGGCCTTGGAAGACCCATACAGTCGGCTGCTGTTTACTTTCAGGCTCATACGCGTAGATCCGCAATTCGTCACCTGTCACGATCTTACACATGTTTTGAAGCACGGCGATCGAATTTTTTGAGCATTTCTTGCGACCAATTGACACGAGCTTTTTTTTGAGCGATTGTCAAATTATGTGGGATCCAACGCGAACAAATCTTTTTTACGGCCAAATGTTCATGCAATATTGAATGTATGCTGGTCCCACTAATGCCCAAGGATACCTCAATCTCACGATAAGTCACATGACGATCTTGCAGTATCAGGTCACGCACCGCATCAATGTTTTTCGGAACAACAACCGATTTCGGCCTTCACGCAATTCGTCGTTGAGCGAACTACGGCCACGATTGAATTCGGTAAACCATCGATAAATACTGGTCTTTGATGGTGCTTCATCGCCACAAATCGAATTAAGTTCATGGATGCACTGTTGTTGAGTTAATCCACGTCGAAAGTTGTAAAAAATAATCGCACGAAAATGTTCACGATTTAATTCCATTTTTTGGCCGATATGAATTTTTCAAGTTACTGCAAACAACACAAATAGCGCTCGTACGTCAAAACGTTCTAAGTAGATACGTATACCGTCAAAAATGTCAGACTTTACGATAGAGACGTCAGTTGCCAGATGGCAGTACTAGGGTTGTCCAATCTTGAAATATAAAAGGCAACCCTCGTATATCTTGGGGACATCGGGACATATAACCAAAAACGGGGACAAATCCCGAAAAATCGTAACGTCTGGTCACCCTATTATACTGCAGTTGAATACGCAGATATATGTTTCGTGTGCGTATATTAAACATTTTAAGTATGTCTTTACGTTTTTTCCTTCTTTTATTGAAGAAATTTGTATGAAAACCGAACCCAGTAGCTTAATGTGCCCTGAAGATCACTTGCTCATTTGTTGAATGAAATTTACAATGTTTCGGCGTTTTCGACAACTTTGTTCTGTTTTATAAAACGTAATTTTTTTAAACAATCTTAGCAATAAATAGTCAACGTATCCTCTGTAATTTATCATATGTTTTTCTTAAACACATTAATGTTTCGCAATTATACCGGCAAAATGTGAGTTCAGTTCCTAATTAATTACATATATTAATCGCAACAGTGAAATATTTATTATTTTAATAAGAGTGCCATCGAATAAATTATTATATAACTATAAATTAAACTGGGTAAATTGCAAAAAAGTTGTTGGAATAAAATATAAACATTCTTATCATCGAAATTGCTACACAGTTCGATTTCTTTTACTTATAGTTCGTTGCCGATTACATTAACATTTAATTAGTTAGACATCTCAGTATTTTTTGATAACGCCCTGTTTTCACGATATTTTCTATACATTCTAACGTATTTTGGAATAGTTGTGTATCTTCTTCCAGCTTCTTTATTAACACTAACTGATATTAATCATACTTAGGTGTCTTAAAATAATAGGGTACGCCATATTTATTGTCCAGATGCAAACTTTTTGCACGTCCTCAGATCGAATTTTGTGTGGGATTGTAACTGTAGCTAGCAATGTGTGGTGTACAGTTGAATACAGGATGAATATTTTTAACATATAAAGCGTGCATATTTCTTCTGATTGTTCTCGCATACATGTTGCATGAACTACCTACTCCCGGACTAAGTCTAAAAGGCACAGTATCACCACAAATCATGCAATACGTTTGTGGTTTTACTAGTAGCAAAAATTTACAGGCAATAAATAAGATACCAACATTAATTTCTGCTAGAATAATTATGATAAATAGTTTTGTACAGAAGATTTTTGTTTTAAGTTAAAATATTGTAATTTATTCCCTCCGAGTCTTAATAAATTCCTACACATTTACTTTCTTAATCGTTTATATGTTACATAAAGTTTCGTTCATGAGTGCACTTTCGTACATATGTTGTTTTCTCTGGGTGGTTTCTCTGCGGTTCGCTCTTTTTATTCTGCTCTTAAGATTAAACAGGCCATAAATTTACAACAGTTACGGTACGAGATGTTTGGACAACTCAAACCCTAACTTGCAATACGATTCCGTGCTATAATTGAAAGTAAATAATATATAATTTTCAATCATTTCCAAGGTAGCAGGTTGTTTGCTAGGAAATTATGCGAGAAGAATTAGATTGATAGATCAGTACAATGTTTTAAGGTCCACAAAAGAAATAGAAACAAAACAGTAGCCAGTGTTATTTAAATAATGATTTAAATATAGTACCAGCCGGTAAAACGGCTTTTTCTGAAGTAGAGCTTATTTAATTAAATAGATACAAGGAAGACAAGCTTGGTTTTCTATGAGACTGAAAGAATGTCACTATACTAGTATCAGTAGCAGTACCTCGAACTATAGATTGGCATGTAAAACAAGGTGTTATAATAAGCGTATCGTCAGTGGCTATGAGAACGTCTGGCGGAAGAGTCACATAATTGGATGTTATGGGATGTTACCCGATTTTGCCTAATCACGTTTGTATAATTTGTTGGCACCTATCTATGATCTCTTAATTCGAAACAGCGGTATAGCTGATTTCGTTATTAATATTTCGCAATTTAATATATCGTTAAGTTGTCGCCGAGGACGTTTTTTATTTCCCCACTTAACAAGTAGTTTGGTTTCAATACGACATAAAATAGTCTAATCAATTGCAAGTTGCTGATTTGCTCCACATGCATACGATCTACCACACGCATAGATATTTGCTAGTTCCATTGCTGGCTTGTTCACGCACATGTAATGCGTCTATCGCATAACCGGGTTCGAAAAATCCTCGTAAACACGATCAATAATTTTCAAAATAACTTATGTTTCCTGCAGCTTACTATGCAGCTCCCTGGTGGCCACACGCAACCTCATCTATGGGCCCAGTACATTTATATACAATCCTGGCAGAACCAACTTGTGAGAACTGTTTCATTAACATTTATTAACGCTGCAATTAATCACAAGTCCAAACCATTTTTAAACTTGCTCAGAGTAGTAAACACGCAGTCCTTCGCTGGCAACCTTACGCTAGTGCTATGGGATAGTTCAAACCATGAGGAAACCTGAACAGGAACAGATTTTAAAAAATATTTCATAAAATTGTATAATACATTTTGAACATCCACTATCTTTTCATCAACATACAACAGAATTTGTTTTACATCATAAACATTGTTTAACGTATTCACTGGAATAGCTACCATTTCTATAGAAATACTTCGTTTTAAGCCTTGGCTATCGGAAGGATGACCAGGAAATCTTCTTTAACATGGCACCATAATAAATTAATAAATATTTATAATACACACACACACACACGCGCGCGCGCAGATATATATGTATAATATAGATGAATAATATCTGGTGCTCGTGGAGGCTAAGTATCTGCTGATAATGTGAGTACTAAATGACTTCGCTTTTCTGGAGATTGACAAAAATAAGATTTTCATGCTAATTCGGAATATCATTAAATGAGACAAAAGCAAATTTGTAGTGGCGTTAACAATGCAAAAAGATCGTACTCAAATATGTTGCTTTTTGATTTTTTGTTAAAATACCGTTATCATACCAATTAATTAAAAAAACGAATGGGGGTTAAATCCCAATACTTAAGAAAACGTATTTTTCTTGTACAAATATCATAACTTTTAGTATATTTAAAAAAATACATATAATTCCCCAACCCGGTTGGCAACCAAGGGGTCTTCATGTCAAAAACATTCTCCTGAGTTGCTGTGGTTCGGATTTGATGTTAAACTGTAGGTTGTTCGTGTTTCGACTTTGGCGCTGAGGAGAAGCAGGTGGCACAGAGGAGGAGAAATAGTATACATGGTTTAATTCAAACCATGAACTTTTCCACATTGCTTTAAAACACAATAACTAATTCAAATATGGAACAATAAATATTCAGAATAAACAATAAAATATATAAAACTACTGTGCATATATTGATAAATTTTTGTCAAAAATATAGACCCTGAATTCGCGAAAAAAGTATTTAAAAATATGTACACCTAATGATCTGGAACAACAAATTCAGTATATCTTATTTAAATATAAGTCATAAATAAGTAAAGAACACGAAACAGAAAATAAAATTAAAATGTTATGTTACAAAATTTCACAAAACCACTAAACCATTTACAATAAAGCATTTATACATAACGCGTTCCACAGTTAGTTTCGACTGAGGTCTATATAATCATTACTTTTACTTCTGTGAAACATTTCAAAATTATCTCCATCGTGGTCCGCCATTTTGACACGAAATGGCACCCATAGCATCGCCGTTTGGAGACCTTTTGAAATATTTCGATAAATTTGTCGAAAACTGTTAAACGAATATTATGAAACTATTGTAATATGTTCTTAGACATTACTGGTGTATTTGAAATTAATTTACATCCAATTCTCCATATCCAAACAAAATGGCGACCATATAAGTACCACTGTTTTAATTCAAAATATTTATTATAAAATTATAAAACCCGATGTCAATATCTGTTTTTAGACACTGCTGGAAAGATTTTACACTATTTACCAGCCGGCTTAAAACGAAATGGCGGCAATAAAAACGTTACTAAAACATTTTTGAAATGTATGTTACAAAAAACTACTAAACCTATTACTGTGAAGTTTTTAAGTTTTGGTGTTATATTTCATCAAAGATTTTAAGACTTCGTTTAGCATTTGCAAGCAAAATGGTGGCCGTAATTTCACATCTTAAAAATGTATGGTATAATATTTCCCACAAATCGGTAAACCGATTAGGATGAATCTTGCAGAATATATAAGTATTAGTCTTAAACATTACTTAAACCGCAATGGCAGCTAAACTGTAGCAGGCTACCTGTCGTAACTTTTGTAAAATACACATGAAAACAAAATGGCGACTATATATATATATATATATATATATATA
>JABXWE010032591.1:0-20711 GCA_014611495.1 Limonius californicus | reverse complement strand
TGACCGACTTCTACATTCTGCAACGCCTGTCTTTTAGAAGACATTCTTTATTTGCTATAAACTAAAAAACAAAGTAATATTTAAAAAATTAACAGGCGTATACCGGGTGACATAATCGTGCAATATTGTTTCCTAGTGCCTTTGTTATAGCAGCTTGGAAAAAACTTTAAATACAAAAGTTGTTTGTTGGATTAATTACGATCTATTAACAGTTACTACCTAAAAAAGGGCATCCAATTTTTCTAAATTATTGTTTTGTATTTAAATGTATTATACATAATGGTCTTAATTTACAACCATATATAATAAAATTCAACTCCTAATATATCATTTTTATTAAATCGAACATCCTGTATATTTTTTCATTTTCGAGCTTGTCGTTCAATAAACCTTAAACGTGTGAAAAGTAAATCAAATACAAGGTATAATAACAATGCGTTGAATGACACGCTCGAAAATGTAGAAGTTACTTAAAAAAATCGATATATAGAAATGGTCAGATAATTAAAAAGATGTATATCTTGGGGCTTCCTATCAGAGTATACATTTTGTACTATAGCTAACAAAATTTTCGATAAGGATTAGCCGTGGAAACCAAACGCGTGTGCCTACTTAAGCAGCACAGTTTGTAACATTTACACTACAGCTATTTATAAGTATACAAGGCGTACCAGAAATAGGTACAAATATTAAATCTGATGGTAGCTTACAATGTGTACAAACTAGTAAAAACATTTTTTTGGCAATGGGTCCCTTAAGATATGAGAAAATAATAATTGAAAATTTGACCCAAAATTATATGAGTACCGCAGGATAATAATAAAATTTGAGTTCAAAGACATGTTATGCAAAGGAGAGTAAGATAGAAGTGCAAACAAATTTCTTATCACCTGCTGCAAACCAATACTATTAGGCAGGTCAGTAATTTCTATTCAGTCTGTTGTTGTTATCACAAGCCAGACAAGTTTTAACGTGTTTGCCACTGTGAATTTACTTTACAATTAGGTAAAAACCTTCTACAGCTTAAATGCATTTTCTATGTATCATCTCCAGTTCACAAACAAAATTTTATTTTAATTTTTAATTCAAAAAAATAAATTTAATGATTTTTGAAAAATGATTAGTACCATTGAATTCTACTTGAGCCAATCTATTACTGGTTTAAATATTTGAACCTATTTCTGATACAACCTGTATAGCTCAGATGCTACAATAACCTATTATTTTACAAATAAATATAACTAAATATTTCGTGTCCTAGAGTAAACGATATCAACTAAACTTAACTCTGATAACAATTAAGCAAATGTAGTAAATGGTACAAACTGTATTTCTTAAGTAAGGATTAACGTTTTACGTTCCACAGCTAAGTCTTATAAAAACTATGGTCCGCACGCTTTATGTTTGACTATTCACTGTTGACATTAACCAGTATAATAAAAATTTTACACGTTCACCTAAATGAGTCTTAGAATTATCGCGATTACCCTGTAGGTATATATCAATTGCATACATAGGTACATTTTCCTACGGAATAGAAACGGGTAACTGTTGAAGCTGCTGTAATGGAATATCTAATATATTTTCACTTCAGGAGAAATTATGGACAGAATTTGAAATTCTGTATTCCCAGATGACTGTAACACTTTCATTTTTACCTTTTTAAAAATATTAATTGTAAAACGTTGCACTCGTTGTTGTAATTTTTTGTAGTACGAACCCAAGGAATATAATTCAAAAAAATCATTATTTGTTGCTGCAGTGGAATGGTTTATGGTGTAAGAAATTCTGTTTCACTGTATTGACAATTACTGTCTGTATTTCCGCCGAAGTGGAATATTTAAAAAGGGTATGAAGTATCCGCAAGAAAGGGTTACTAAAACGAGCCCAAGTTTATAAAATTTGTATTATCAACTGCAAAAACAAACAAACAAGCAAAATCCCAGTTGTTCTAGGGGTTTCCTTACCTAAATAAATTTTATGAACCTTTTTTTTAGTACACATTTTTGTTTCATTATACACGATGTACTGGTTATTCCCGACAAATATTTCCAAATATTGAAAACATGCCGAATATTTAAATTACAATTTTTTTATTCGGTATTGTTTATAAGGTGGCGACTTCAGTCTTCTACACATTTTCCTATATCGTGGTTGTCTTGATATGTTTTTGGTTTTATTGCTCCCTGTTTTATTGGTACGTGAGAAGTACGAGAAGCGCCGTTCCTTAGCCCCATAAAATATTGAAAGCTTTAATTTGTTACAGCAGATCTGAAGAAAAGTTATGTGTTATTTAATACACAATTCTGTTGTGGCATACTTATATTACATCACCAGTTAAACAAACACATTTTCGCGTTTTGTTTTTCTTTTTATTCATATTTGCACTTTTAACCTATTTTGACAAATTTTTGGTTGCCTAAAAATTCATGATTTATGATTACACACGACTTCTAAACATCACTAGAATATTCGCCGATATAATTGAAAAAACTAATCCATCTTTATGCTCCGTCGTATCTTTAAAACCATAGTTGTAGGAATATTACTTTTGTACACAGAATGTATTTAAACGTCTTGGATTCTGTTATAGCGTATTGTTTTCAGAATTATGTCTTTGAAAAACGACTGCAAAACCGTTTTACAGAAGAAAAACGACGTTTAAAATAAATGATCTTCTGTTTCGTAGAAAATTTTTGGGGATTAATAAATTTAAAACAATGAATAACTGAATAGCTAAGTACGCTGTCACTGCGTGGTTTCTCCTGTAGATCTTAACGGCTTAATTAAACTGCTATCGTGACAGTTTTGCCATCAATTAGTTGTTTTGCTTGGCGTCCATCTATTTCTGAATTCCAAATTTCAAATATTGGATTGAGGTGTTAGGGATGGAATGTTCCCAATCCCCTGGCACCTTCCTCCATCATCGTTACTGTCTCTTCTCAGATAGTATGAAGCCGGTGGGAAGGGAATGCAAAAAAAAACAATGCACTTCCTGTTAATTAAATGTGCAAGAAGATATATTTAATTTGATCGTAGTTGTGCATGCAGTTTTAAATTATTATAGTTGCTATTTTATACCAGAACATCAACCAAACCAAATAAAACATTTTTGACCCATCATAGTAGTTACAGTGCACAGCCACGAATGCAGGAACAAAGTTTGGCAAATCTTGCAGCCAACTAGAAACTAGGAAAATCGTTTTCGATATATATTAAAATGTAATGTTAATGTAATGGGGAACATATGGTATGGGAAGTGCCAAGTCAAATTTTTATGCAACGGGTACTAGAATGTAAAGTCATTGTGTGGTAAAATGGATTTAATGTGTTTTCTACACAAATCTGCCTTCTAGAAGTTTACTCTACAAATGTATCATGAGTATTTGGTATAGGTAGTTCATATCTATATTAAGTATAGTAAAGAAGGATCATATTTGTTGTAATACCACTTTACCCCCTTTTGCTTTATTTTTTGGTTGTTACATTGTATCACAATACTGTTACATTCAAAGTAGTAATGAATGTAACTGCAATGTACCTTATAATAGTCCTTTCAATTATCTAACAGACAGTTTAAATATCCTATTACACAAGCGGGCGGTTTGAGTAACTGCTGGCTCCATTTTCCTTCACAACACGTACTTTATGCCCTAGTAATAAATATTCCAGTTTTAATATTAAATTATTGTTTGAACCCAAACATCTTCAAACGCGACAAGGTAGTAAAATTATTTAAAGGCATTTTGAAGACGGGACTTTGAAAACGAACTTGCGAGTACTGGTATTATTTAATTAGAAAACTTTTTATGAGAATTTAGCAAAGACGCAAATTATTAGATACCGACCCACAAATACGGATAATTTAATTATGAAAATCTGCTTTCGGCTGGATATCCCTGGAACTTTAAGCAAGACGCTTAATAGGACTGTAAGGTCGTGAAAATATGCATCGTTGTAATCGAATCTTAGTTTAAGCGTACTGGTTAATAAGTTGTACATTCCTAGGTGTCCTATTGTTTTTTCATGGAAACTTAGAATATATAGTTAAATATTTTATTTTTGATCATCTTATTAACAAAATAGTCGTGTTTTACTTAGCGGAGCATCAACACAATGTTTTGATATCTAATTAAATGAATTTTATTATTTTTCTTTATAGAACATCCTGAGTTTATATATTTTATATTCCTCTAGTTTTTTTCTGCGTAAAAATATTAAATAACATAGCCAAAACATGAGAAATAATCAAGCTATTAGCATAGTTTAGGTTTATAGTTATCAATTGATTGAACTATTTATACGAAGGCCACTCCCAACTTCTGTAGTAATTCTATGAAATGCTAGTATTCTTAAAAATCAGTTTAATTTGGCTTCATTATCAGTGACAACCACGGCATTATTTACGTACTTATATGAATTTTTCTTTTCCAAGGCAGTGTAGTAAATATATAATAATCTTCGAATTTAGTTAGAATTTACGTTTTCTACGGAACAAATGCAGAAATATAAAAAGGTTGTTCACCTGAAAAAGAAGTTAACTCTAAAATATAAAATATAAAGTTCTTCTCTTTCTTCGCTTACATCATTAGATTCGATAGTAAAAATATTATAATTGTTCTCAGCTAAACAATTTCGTATATATTTAAATGATAACTTTGTTTATTGTACACTATTTCCATGAACATACTTTCTCCCAACAATCATCTATGAAGGTAGGGATAGTTATTAGTAACATAAAAACAATGCTGCAGGTTGGCTCAAAGAACTAAGGTTAGTTGCACTAACTCAGTTTTGCCAATAAAAAAATTAATAAAACGGCAAAACTTAAAAAACATAGTCTGTACATTCCCAGCTTTAGTTAATGAATATTTGAAGAGCAACTAAGCAATCCTTAGGCTACGATGAACAAGGTCATCACATGAAAATGTTAAATTTTACTGTAACTTTGTTGTTTTTGAAGATATTGGATAATTAAAAATACTTTATTAGCTGATTTTTAACAAAGAAATTAATATTTTTATTAAAATGTTATGGTCGATCTTAAAGGCCCGAGTAACAATTACTGAATTTTTAATTTAAATACGGTTGCAGCGCTTCTGCATTTCATTTATGTAGTTCCTGGGTAAACAAGCAGCGGATGCGATCAGAACTCACTGGCGGCGACAGATAGGTGACATGCAACAGATTATAAAACACACACTTACTGATCTGCGCTCCAGCCCCTGCCCTTGGATTGAGACTCGAACAGGACACGGATGTTCATCTGTCGCCTAGGTGCTGTGTCCGCAGTCATTCGTAATTGTAGAGTAATTACTACAATGATGTATATCTTCCGGTGTCCCAATACTCCAGAGGGAGCCAGACTATTGGAATACGTTCAGCCAGTTTTTCTGTTATTCACAGGAGTAGCGGAGGGGGGTGCCCCCTCAGCCCCACAAGCGAAGGGGAGAGTATCATTAGTGTCCATACCCCCGCGTGAAACTTAGTCGATGCCATCCTTACATTAATGTTGCATTAATAATAATAATAAGAATAATAATTCGACGTAGGCACATTTACGATGTAACCTCTGCCGACTGACTACCTCCCGAACGATTGCTAGAAGAATAATGATTAATCATGCCACACACACTATCTACTCATATACCTACCCATATTCACTACGCTACTGTTTTCAACAACTACTTACATACCACACCAATCTTGTATAACAACCATAATAGGACTCAATGCTTGTAAACCACATATAATACCAAGTAGATAATACGTAACCATTTGGGTAAATAAATGTGATGCTTCACGGGATATAAACCATATATAATAATAAGCACCTATCAGGCAACCTTTCGGGAGACACATATAACACTTCACGGGATATAAACCACCAACTTATATCAGCCGATATTGCCATTGCAGCCCATTTTGATATATAATCACATCAATGGTAACACTAAATTCGCACCTCGCCTTAGCTTAGAGAATACTCGCATCGCAATCAGTTAGTAAGTTCACAAACGCTGTTGATTAGTTATTACGCCAAAGATATGCAAGCTTACGCCTCGCCCACATCACTGCCCCATGGAGACTGCCGCAGTTGACCCCTCTCAACACACCGCCACATGGCCTTTCCTTCAAACTTTTATAATTCTTGTCAGCTGTTGTAGAGCCGACAGAAGTTATATACTATCTCTTATTTTACGAGATATTCACAGTTATCTAATTCAAACTAATTATGGATAATATAACTATTTACAAATTAGACTATAATTATATTTTATTGAAATTGATTAATCTGCATTTGATTTTCCACATATAACTTCTACGTTTTTTCTAAATTATTTAAGTAATTCTCGGTATTTTAGGATGTTGGTTAATGTTATCAACTGCGTCCTGAATTCGATGTTGAATGTTCAAAATAACTGCCAGTCGATTCTTATAGGCATTATCCTTTACATAGCCCCATAAAAATGTATTCCGAGTTATTTAGTCAGGATTATTCATCGGCCGCCGTATGGTACCACATTTTCCGAACCATTCGAGTTAGCGATGGTTTAAATGTGCGGTAACTTCTCTTATGTTATGTGGCGAAGCCCCATCCTGCTGCCATATCAATCCTTCAGTATTATCAACAAACAAACAACAATATAGTTTAATTCATTTAATTATCAATATCTCGTAAACAATAGAAGATAATAGCTTACATGTATATGGATATAGATGAAAATAGGAGACAATAAAGCAATCAATCAGCAAAAACAAAACCATACAAGATGCTTCATAAAAGAAAATAAAGTTGATAGCTATATTTCTGTAAGGCAATGCTCGATTTAATATTTGATAAAAATATTAAATTCCTAGTTAAAATTAGCCACGACAGTATTTTTAAATTTTCAGATATCTACAAAAACAACAAAGTTACAGTAGAATCAAACATTGTCATGTGATGACCCTGTACGCAGGGCTACTGCAGTAGCTCCAAAATTTAAAGCAGTGCAACTTTCACAAATACTTCAGGTCTAATTTATATAACTCACATCTTAATCATCTTACCAGGATGCTGACCTACCATGTATTATTTTCTTGTTGCTCTCCAAGTTGAGAAGCGTATCCGAAGGTAATTGTACACTCAGGAAAGGGACAGGTCGTAGATTTTCCAGAGAATACATTTACCTTGGATTTTTATAATAAGTACTTGATTAAGTGGTAAACTTTTGGTATAAGTTATGGTGAGCATTTGTAATAACACTTAATTATATAATCAATATAAATGCGCCAGCGTACCTCAACTTTCGTTTACAAAATCGCTTTTCAACGGTGGGAATCGCGGAACTGCACAACTTTATGTATGAAATATTTTTATTTCCCTAAGCCCTACTATGTTATTACAGTTTGAATTCGCTCCATCGGAAATACTGCAGATTGTTATCTGAATAAATAATTCCCTAACTGCATGTACTTACTTTCCTATTGTGTGCATTCCAACTATAATAGCGTAGTTGAACTTGAGGAAATAAATAAAATAATTGGAGTATGAGACGTAGGATTGTATTGTTTTCTAAACCAAACCGTCAGTTGCTGGGCAATTTGGGTTGTCTAAGCATGAGATGTTGCAACAGCTAATCATAAATTATTTCTCAAATTATAACATAATTTGATATTTAAAAATATAATGGTAGATGTAATCTGTAATTTACCCGGCTTCCTTGTAAAGCGTGTGACAGGTGCGCTTTTCTTTTCAACCTGGAAAGCAGGAAATTACATATTTCTACAAATGTGTATGGTTTCCCTATGGAGTATCCGAAGTCAGCAACCTGTATATTGTGGCAAACCATTGTAAACTTGGATTTATTTAGTAGCTCTTCTTGGCGTAGATATCTGACAAGCTTGCAATTTAACACTTCCTGAAATGCCTCGGAGGCTCATTTTGGCCTAGTCAAACGGGAAATATTGTAGATCTCAATTGCTGTACCAAATTTAAATAAAACAATGAGCTGAATAGAAAACTGTCATTTGCACATTACAATACTAACTTACTACATTTCCCTTTCCTGGACAAAACCTAACCCTTCACGGGTATTCAAAACAATCTGAAAGTTGTGGAATTTAGATTAAATCTGCCTAAATACATTTTAAATCGTAATTTTAAAGAAATACGGCATACTGAAAATTTGTTTTAGATAACAAGTAAACTTTTTTAATATTTACAACATTTTACAATTTGCTTTAATATTCACGTTGTTATTAGTGATTTTAAAAGATTCAAATAAAGCCAACTAAGCACTAATGAATACCTATAATAATCGGATAAAAGCATGTATGTATTTTAACTGGTTATTAAAAAAATTAACTTCCCTCGCGGTTGATTCTATAATAATATCAGCCAGCAAATATCCAAATGTGACCCGACTATGGGAAAACTTAAAATCTCTGTGCATTTATTTACGAAAACATCTTTCGGATAACTCCATACTCCATAATTTGTCGCAAGCAGAGTAGTTGTTCCGACGACATTTACTACATTTAGAATATACTAATACTAACATGATAAGAAAATAAAAATTGGCAAATCACGAAGAGTTTGCGATTTGATTTTATGGTTTTAGGGTGCAAAACGTGCGTCCCTGGAATGTTTACACCCTAACTAATGTTTCCATTCGGTTCAACGCCGTAGAATGAATTAGATTTAAGCAACATACGGGTGAGAAAATTTCCCATCCGATAACAGCGGCCTCATTTCATCTTGGGTTCCGAGTCAGAGGTCCATTTTGCAAGGATGAGAGTAATTAGCTTACTTTACTTTAGCTTTCGAAGCTTACAGTACACTCACGGGAAAAGCTGATGTTCACGATTTCATGCGTTGATTCTAGTCACATTGTGTCTGAAACGACATGGAATGATTAGCAAAGAACTGCTAGCGGTATAACTTTTAGTTGCGCAACCATGATACACTCATTTAGCTAAAAATTTTGAATTTTACAAATATACAGATTGCTTTTTCCAACTTACCTGCCATTGCAGAGGCTTTGTTATAGCTGTATTATGTATATAAGGTGAGATAAATTGAAAACGGTTTAATAATTAAAAAAATGAGAAGACTTATTTGACTACGAATAAACAATAAGAAAAAAATGCGTATTTAATTTTTGAAAAAAAGAAATGACGTTGCAATAACTTGGTTTGGAAGAAAATTCAAGTATATAATCGTTAAGTTTTAAATGAATTATATTTTCATGTTTCCTTACAATTAGAAATTCTATTGGTAACATCTATTAGAGCAATGTGAAGAAATAGAATTATTAGGGAAATAATATGACAACTTTCACAGACATAAAAAATTCAAAGAAGTAACGGAATACAAGAAGAACAAGAGCACCACTAATAGCGTCAAAGATGCTGATGGATATATTAATAGATAAGCTGGGCCAAATGCAATTCTAGAAGTAGATAATGAAAATCATAAAATATTAAAACCAGAATTAATGCATGTCCTGGAAAACTTGTCGGGTAAATCTGTTGGCCCTGGTCAAATATCTAATTATCCAACTATTTGACGATGCGGTAATTGATATTCTCTTGGTCTTCTTTAACGCCACTTAAGATAGGGGCAACATCCCGAAACAGTGTTATTTTCTACATTTGTATTAATCCCCAATAAAGTTAATACAGAGGAATATTCAGACTATGGAACCATTGCACTCATGAGTTATATGTTAAAACTCTTCTTAAAGATTATTCGTAAGAGAAAATTGGAAGAAGATATGAATAATACCCAGTTTGGTTTCAAGGCCGGCCCTGCAAGACGAAAAGCTCTTGTTGGGATTAATGTCAACGTTGCATTGATATAAACCAGGGTGTTATTCACCTGATTTTTAAAAAGCGTTCGACAAGGTGACACGAAAAACTACAACTCCACTTTATGAGAAGATCGACTTGAAGCATGTAATTGGTAACTTATACTGAGGACAGAATGCAATTATAAAAGCAGAAAATAAACTGACCGAAAAAATTGATCTACGTTTTGGAGTAAGATAAGAATGTTTATTGTCTCCACTATTGTTAACATTTACAGTGAAGCAATCTTTAGAGAATCCCTGGACGAAGAATCTCCAGGAATTATAATAAATTCTGAAACTGTCAATAATTTGAGACACGCAGATGATACAATTCTCTTAGCCAAATAACCTAACAAATTTACAACATTTGCTTGGGAGATTAAATGATCACTTTAATGACTATGGATTGAAAATCAATCTCAACACGATCAAATGAATGATAATTACAAAATTTCTACAGAATAAACAGAACTTAAAAATTGCAAATATAATAATAGAAAAAGTGCAGATCTGCAAATACCTTAAAACTTGAATGGAACAGTCAGGTAATCACACAACAGAAATAAGACCTAGAATAGAAATAGTCACACCTATTTTTGGGAAATTGAGGATATTGCTTTGTAGTCGGAATACCAACATTCGACTTAGAATGCGAACACCTTGTTGTTATATGTTATTTACCTTACTTTATGGAATAGATGCGTGGTCGCCCACGAAAGAACATATGAATAAATTATCAGCATTAGAGATGTGGTGCTACCGCAGCATGCGGACCAATAGAATCACCAATAGAGAAGTTCTTGAGATGATGAATAGAGGATGTAAAATTATATACACAATTCGAAAGAGAAAGCTTAAATACCTGGGCATATACTAAGAAGTTCCAAAAATGCACTGTTGCAACTCATAATGCAGAGAAAAGTAAAAGGAGAAACAAATGTCGGCAGACCGATAATATCTTGGCTGAAGGACCTGCTAGTTTAGCTCAGTGGTCGGCAAACTTTAGAAGCTAAAGAGCTAATTTCACCTTTAAGGGCGTCTGGCAAAATGTATAAGAGCCATAGTTATATATTTTAATATATAACTTTTTTAATATAATGTATTGTATTGAGTAGTCCATACACATATACATTTATGTATATAATATGTTCATAAACAATTCACAACATGTAATTAGTATACATTTAAATTAATGAGAACAATGTGCTTGTATTTACTTACAAAGTTTTAGTATATTAAGTGTGTAACTTGTTGTTTTTAATTTCAAACATGACTTCAAATTCTCAGCGGTTATTTGGCGTCCCAATGAACTTTTAATAAGATTCATGTTGGAAAACGTTTGCTCACACATGTGTGAGGAGCCAAAGATACTAAGAACACCAAATGCAAACTTTTTCAACTCCTTGTATGAATCCGGCAAGCTCTTCCAGGTATTGAAGATAATTTCGTCTGTCTTTTGTAATTTTTTGATAGTAGTTAGTCATGTTGCCTGTGAAAGCAAAGTGTATTTTTCCCTTTCTAGATTTTCAATTTCAGAAGCAAGACGTATACATTTTGATTTCCATAAATATTTACCAGCCAAGTCCAGCAATTGCATTTCAAAAGCTGCTATTTCAATTCCGAACGGATAAAACCTTAATTCGGTTACTATTGCATTGAGAGGATCTGTAATAAATACCAGAATTTCTTTTACTTGTCGAATGTCTTGAAATCTCTGAAGAAAAGATTCGCTAATTTTTCGAAAAATTCCTTATCAATTCCAAACATTGGTGTCGTCTTGATATTGTAATAAAGTTGGAAAACGCAATAAAGTATCCCTTTGTATGTCATTAGCCAAAAGAACCATTTTTCCTTCAGTTTAGTATTAAGTTGATTCAGATGTGTTGCAACGTCCACCCTAAAATATTTCCTTCGTAACTACTGTACTTCTTTTAATTCTGAATAATCACACTTTGTTAAAAAGAAGCAGGTCTAAATATTCGCTGTCCATTTCACTAAGAAGCTTTTTAAATTGACGGTGATGAAGCTTCTGTGTCACAATTTTGTTAACAATCTTAATTACTAAATCCATAACTTGACCAAGTTCTTTTGGAAACGTTTGTGCACAAAGATTTTTGCTCATAAAATTGAAACAACTCCCTTTTCGGAACCCAACATACTCTTGGCTCCATCTGTTGTTACTGACACAATTTTAGTGAGTGGAACATGATTTTTTCCATACCTCTGGCCTTTAAGTGGGAATAATCTTAATCTTTTTTAGAATCTTTGGATGCAATATAGCGCACAAAAAGAGAAACTTGGGCTGTATCTTGTATGTCGTAAGAGTCCTCTACTGCGATTGATATGGCTGAAGCTGATTTAATATCTTCAACTTGTTGTCAGTTACGTTTGAGGACATCTTAGCCATTCTATCTGTTACTGCAGACAACGGAATACTTTCAAATTTATTTAAGATGGCTTCTTTATATTTATAATTTCATTCCATGTTATCACACTCAATTTAAAGAGCCACACTAGTGTTCTCAAAGAGCAGCACGTGACTCGAGAGCCGCGGTTTGCCGACCCCTGTTTCAGCTGTAGCAGTACCGAACTATTTTGAGCGACTTTCAACGAAGTTCGTATAGTAATGATGATATACAACCTCCGATAGAAGGAGGACTATAAGAAAAGAAGGTTGAGAAATTGTGTGGGTGGGTTGCAGTGCAATATTTTTTTACGCTGCGTGGTAATGTTAGGGAATCTAACCCAAGCCATAGCCACGCTTTATGCAGAATAGGAGCACTCTGCATACTGAGTACCACCACATTTTATGTAGGTAGGAACATATAAATAATTTTCCATAGATATTATAAATAAGGATATCGTAAGCAGTAACCAAATGATTTAAGTGCACTAGAATGTGTGGTGGTAGCTCAGTTGGTAGTGCGCTCGCTTTCTGAGTAAAACGTCGATTCTGGTTTGGGTTCGAAAGCTAAGCAATAATACTATGCAGATTTATAAAAATCTTGTGCTGCAATCCACCACACACAATTTCCCAATCCGGCTTGCAACCGTGGGATCTTAATGGTAAAAAAGCATTCTCTAAATTTCTGTCGTTCGGATTCAACGTTAAACTGTAGGTCCCCCGTGTTTCTACCTTAGCGCTGAAGAGAAACAGGTGGCAGAGAAGAAGCCGATGCCCAGCAGTGGGGCGAATAGGCTGTCACTGAATCAATGATGATGAGAATGATTTATTGAAAAATACCCCGACTTCCTATTCCTTTTGTCGTATGAGATGTGATTTATTTAAATTTGTATTACGTTATAATGTTAAATATACAACACTATTATTAGGAATTTATTAAAAATACAAATAATACAAATTTATGCATGATTTCAAAAGTTATGGTTTTATAAAAGCAGGAGTTAAATACCCAAAAAATGAACTACTCACTAGAAGACGTGGAATTGATAGTAAAATATCATGGTCTAGCTCATACATCATGGTGGACTTAACACCTCTTCTGCATTTTCCATGTACTTATGTACCTTCATAGTATTTGAATATTTGGTATGGTTAACATTAGAATAAAATACTGTAGCCCATTTAGAGGGTTGTGGTTTATTATATTAATTTAAAAAGACGCTGTTGCTGTAAAAATTAAACTTATATTTATAGCATTATAGTTTTACAAAGTGTAACGTTTCATAATCATAACAAGGCGAGGCTTTGCGTAACAGCTCAGTTCGGGGAGTTCTTGAACATAATTTCAAAAGGAATTTATTTAATATCTTGAAGTCTCAAAGCTAAACCTATATAAGCTCGAAATTGATCAACCATGACGGTGTTATGCTAGCTAATTCTCATTTCTCAAATCATCGACGCCTTGAATTATAGGGTTTGTGTTTAGACAGTATTAATTATTTTCAAAGACCGACTATACGAAGATATCTATGCGGTAACTATTTAAGAAGTTTTGTAAGGATGTTTTGATGTTACACTGAATAATTACAGGATAGTTTCCTTTAATACCGTAGATTTACAAAAGGACATTATAATGAATTTGTACTTATTATATTCGCGGAAGTTAATTTTGTTTTAAGGCGATATTGCTCTTAAGATTAATATAAAGTAGAGAGTAACAGAACAGGAATATGACTTTGTAGCTATATATTACAGAGCTGAAGTACGTATCTTCAATGCAAAAATGTATAACAGGCTTTTCAGTATTTGGAAGTGTACTGTGAATTCGATTACATGGGTATTCAAAAAAATCAATGCGACTATTTATGTATAAAAAAAATTATTAAATATACATTGCGGGTAATATAACCAAGTCCAACATAGCAAAACAATTGCATTCGTTCGGCGATAAAACGTAAATGCTTTTGTTTGATTTGTAGAATATGGTTGCAGCAACCGCGACTGGGTGCTGATTATCCATACTTGTCAGAAAATCTCCTATTAACAGGTTTCCTGTAGTAGTAGTTGCAGTAACCTGGACGCCATTAAACTATTCCCGGCTAGATGAAAATAATCCACTGTTGTCTCGCATGATCTCAATTCTTTATGCTTCCCTGACCAAGAGTATGAGTTTCGTACGGAAAAACCCATAAGAAATTTCTTTTATTTGAAATACAACTATTACAGAAAATGTAAAGAAAAGAATTTGTTGCTTTTAACAAGCTAAGACACTGCTTCCTGCAAACATACCGAACGAAACATATATTCCAACTTTCTATCGTCTTTTAATGTTATATTTCAGTGTTAACTTGCGCATAGGTAGTTTTTCTTAATTAGATTTAATGTGCGTTTAATTATTAAACGGTCAGTTATAAATTACTTTTGCAATAAGATTTCATTTCAATAATACTTCAGTACTTCAACAACGAAACTACCGACATTTGGCAAATAATCCTAATTTGTTACATTATAATTTCACAGCTATTAGTATATCAAGACCTTGAATTTGTATTTTTACACATATCTACACTGTGTGGGGCGGGGGGTATTGGAGCCACTTAAGGAAACATTTCAATATATAATTGATAATTTGTACATTAAAATACACCAATCGCACAGGTATTGTGTATTGATCAATTATGTATAATAATTTCTCGTCAAAATTAAGTAAAGATATATTTACAAAATAAAATTTTAAAAATGTATTTGGCATTCATTACTCGTAGGGGTGGGGTAAAGGAAGCCAATTTATAAAGAATTAGGTTTCATTCAACAAAATAATCACAAAAGGAGGTATCTCTTAGAGGAAAGTTAAACTTGAACTTAAAAAAAATACAAAGAAAGTTATATTTTGTCGACACAAGGTCGCAAACATAGCCTTTCGCGTTTTCTATACTATAGCATTCAGCGTGTGCAAAATTCCATAGGATGTAGCTTCTGACCTGCAAGAATAATGATGATGCGTTCGTAAATTGCATTTTGTATTCTTAAAAGCGAAATAGTATCGTGGCTTCCATTACCCACTGGCTCTGTAACGCTCGGCTACTTATCCGTGAATTTTATTATAATCGCATATATGAAGATTCAAACATTGGTTGACTTGATATGGAATGACTACAAGCTACAATTTTTTTCCTCTCGTTTAGTATTAGTCGGAAAACTGTTCCACTTTATGGAATTTTCGCCTTTCTTAATTCTCCTCAATTGTTGATTACAGTTGATCGTTAAATTGATTTGTTATACTTTCACTGAAGTCTTTAACATGTTTATATTATTAGAAATTTTAACTCTTCCTATTTTTTCTTATCCAGTTCTTTTGGCTTCTCTTGTGAGTTATTTATTAACAGTATTTCATCGGGTATCTACGTTGATTTTTGATGTTTCAGATATATTTCAATCGAAAATAAAAGTATTTTTACCTATTCTCATGTGTTTTCACATTTGGTGTTTCGCAATTTTTGTTTCTATTCTATTTTTTTGGAGATGTTAGTAGTTTTATGTCTGTGATTAATTTTTTTCTTGTTTTTATATTTTTTCAATTGCACTCTGAGCTTATCTATCAGTGGAGTATCATTTGACTTGATATCAGTAGCGATATATGTTTTTGCGGTGGTGGTAGTTCAGTAGGTAGAGCGCTCGCTTTCTGAGTAAAACTTCGATTCTGGTTTGGGTTCGAAACTTAAACAATACTAAGCAGCGTATAAATTTTCCAATCCGGCTTGCAACCGTGGGATCTTAATGCTAAAAACCTTCTCTGGAATTTCTGTCGTTCGAATTCAACTTTAAACTGTAAGTCCCCCGTGTTTCTACCTTAGCTCTGAGGAGAAACACGTGGCAGAGAAGAGACCGATGGCCAGCAGTGGGACAAAAAGGCTGTCAATGATGATGATTACTATTCTTTGATAGTTATGTTCGAGAAGCAATACTATATCTCGGTTACAATTACCTTCCTGCTTTGCTGTATTCAATTAGCTCTTCATTTCTATCTTCTAGTCTATGGTTACCAATTAAAATATCTACATTGATGTCAGTAAGTCGGTGATAATATTCATTTATTTCCTCTTCTGTCGCGTTTATAATACACTTGTATTATTGTTGTCTATTGCTGCATGTTTGGGTTGTACTATTATTATTTCGTGTGATATAAGCATAAACTTCTTTGCATACTGTAGCACTTTTTTGATGCAAGTAAAACAGTGCCAGATCGAATAATAATATAATCTCCAGAATAATAAACCGCAACAACATATGTAGATGTAAATCATCCGGTTCCTTTTCATCTAGTGCTACTAATAGCTAGTATTTCCATATTCAGCTTACTCATTCCTTTGACTTTATTTACTAGCTCCTCAGCTTCATCCCAAGTTGCAATACCCCATGTTCCTATTTTGGTTGGATATACTTATAGTTAAACCTTCATCTCGATAATATAATTTAATAGTTTATTTGTTGGCTTTCTTTTACTTCGGACTAGTAACTAACGTATTTGTTATTAAGTTAGTACTTACATCCATGTGTTGCTGAAACTTATCTCTAACAGACAGACACCGTTCTTTAACAGAAGGGAGAGTGGACTGAGCTACATAAGAAAGAATAGAAAAAAAGGGGAAAACATTCACGCCGCTATAAAAAGACAAGAAAGTTTGGAAGTCCAAAAAAAGTATAACGGCAAAACAAAAATTCATTGTAAACGTTCTGAAGTAGATCTTACATCATAGCTGCTTGTTTATAACAGTAACTGTAATTTGTAGTAAATCAAACACTAGTTAAAGTAAACGTTTGTACACTGTAACCCAATAATTAAAATGATTTTAAAAATATATGACCTACGGTTGGAATAACAAAAATAGAGAAATAGTCAAATACATAAAAATAGGGCATGTTTACAATGCGCAATTTCAATAATTCTGTTTGTTAATAATAATTTCTTCGATATTTTATCATTTATCATCTACAATATGCCAGAATATACTGCTAATAGTAAATTATAGAACCACTTTCTTTACTGCTGTTAGACAATGTTGTAGATATTAATTTATATACGATATTACTGATAGTATATCACTATTTAGCAATATCTCAACATTAACTTATTCTCACAGCAAAGTATTTCCTACTAAGTAAATATTTTCTTTACTTTTCAAATTAGTAAAGCCCTGAGGAGTTTTAAATTATGTTAATTGGGGAGTATTTTAACTTCTTTCGTTTCTAATCAAGCTTCTAATTAAATTCAATTTAATCAATTAAGACGAATTTTTAAACAAAATAAACACTTTATAAGCAATTATAGCCGATCAGGGGATTCAACAAACGAAGTGGTTTTGCAATTAAGTGAAACGAATTTGTTCTCCTACAAAAGAATAAAGAACTTTGCTTTTAAGTCTTGAAGCTATCGATTTAAACTTTGAAAACAAAAGTCGAGTGCTTTCAAAGAAAATCAACCGCAATTGATGGATTATTCTCCTCTTGTTATGTTTTATTTCCAGTTAATATTTGAAGACTTTTGTTCCTAACCTAGAGGGAACGTTTTCTGAAGGCATCCTTTGTTCTTTTTGAACGTTCAGCAAACATACGCGTGGATTTATTATTTTGTCGCGTTGGGGTTGAACGTTTGTCACGGGATAAATGGAAAACCTCCGATTTGATAAAATTTGAAATAAAAAAGAGATTCCTAAAACTCAGTAAGGTACAAATAACTTTAGTGCGTGTTTAGCTAAAAAAATCTCCAGAACATGCGGGACGTGAAGCAGATGGGATGAAGTAAGACGACGGTGGCGACGAAGCTTTATTCGGTGTAATACACGAGCAGATACTCTTTCCCACGAAGCACTTTCAGATATATCGGGAAAGTTGTGATGAAATACCGCGCCTGAAATTGAAATACCTTACGCAAAAAAACTACCACGGAAAAACTTTTAGAGGGAAATTTAGTTTACACTTTACGATAGGTAACTTCATACCTAAATGGTTGGGCGCTTTTACGATAAGATTTAATATCACCTCGTTTGGTAGCTCATCTCGACGATTAAGTACATCAAATTTAATTGTCTATGAATATTACTTTGTGGCGCCGTTTAATTATTAAATTACACGACGCGTAATACTCTGAAAATCTTCAGATTTCCTAGCTGAAATATCTCTTGCGATTCTCCAATATGCCGAGACTATAAACCTCTGCAACTCCACAGTCTTCGCTTTGTTTAGCGTCCCATTTCATGGTATTAAATTAAACAGTTTGATTTGAAACGTTTAAAATATTTCATATATAATATTTTCGATTGCGCATGAACATAAGAAGCAATAAAAATATCTTGAAACTTTTGAAAATAACGGAGTTGTATACGTCAGTCCCCTAAAAGCCTTAAGGTCTGCTTCCATAAACTTTTCAAAGTTGAACTAACGTTAGGTATATTCCAGGGATGTTCCAGATTTTTGTTAGCGAGACAGAGTACGAAATTATTGTTTATTTGCTTATTCTTCTACAACGTCTATATAGTAAAGATACATTTTCCTGTAGAATTTCCAAGGTTTTTAGACACTGCTATGAAAGAAGAATATGATCATGCAGAATTCAGGTATTTATACCAGGAGGAATAGTACTTATTGCAGCTATTTCTAGCATTTTAACTTGATAAATGAAGAAAACTATGTTCTCAGTATAACCTATATTTTCATCTGTAGTCACTTGCCTAGAAGGTTACGTTAATGCCGAAGATATTTTGGAGTCCCTCTTGAATATCTTATGAAGTAATGTAATGTAACGCAATTTAATTATTACTGTCTATTTAAAATGCGCGTCTTCCGTTTAGGATAATGTATTACTTTTGTACGGTTATAAATAAGTTTTAGCTGTTAGTGACAGATGAATAAACGCTTGAAAAATTAAAGTCCTGCTGCTTCGCTAAAATCTTCAGACTGGAATAGTTTGAAACTGTTTTTGTATCTGTTACCTATTATCTTTACATTTATGTTGTATATACATATGTGTCTAAACTGCCATCCGTTGTGCCGCGCTTAGGGTTTATCGTAGGTATCGACTCTTTCCTTCAAGTGTGGCTACAGTCCATCAACACTTACATTACTCTTTGAATGGAAATTCACTTATACATTCAGATCCCTGTCAACAAGATTTCAGATATCTTATTATATTGCTCGCACCATTTTATCGTACTTTGCGGACAGTTATGATTATCCTGAACCGTAGTTAATGTCAATCTGAATTCTATGATAAGCAACTAAGTTTCACTACTACGATTGGATTTGAACTGTTTCTCAAGGTAGCATATATGATATGGGGGAACATAAATCAGCAGTAATGTTGAAAGTGGTACAGATGAGAGATTAATTGAATTTATTTCACTTCTCCTATATCAAATTCAACTATTTGGTAGTTTTTTTTTATTTTAGTAGCAGCAATACGTTAATAGAACCCAAACATAACATTTAAGGCATACATGAAATTTTTAAACAAACAAAATAAAATGATTCCTAGCTTAACAAACCATCAATATTAAGTAAAATTCCTACGAAGTTTTAACAAGACAAGGAGACACAAAAGCTGAACCAATAATAGAAAATGGCATCCAAGCACCTCATGTTCGCGTTTGGAGTAAAATATATTCAGAACTTAACAATTCTGCTTGAAACAGTAGTCGTCGAATTAAAAGTCGTGATCTAATTAAAATTCAGCTAAATTCTGTGAAGTATGTACATACATACATACTAAAAGTACTTGACAGCAATAATATATTGCTGTGATATTTGCCCTATATTAATATTAATATTATAAATAATACCTAAACTATGTTAATCTAATGAGATAGCCATGATATAATGTAATTCTTTGACTTCGTAATACTTTATGTATGTATAAAAGGATATTATTTTGGCACTTGCTTGTTGGGTCTCCTACGAGCCAGACGTGTTTGACGCGAGCGGCCGAGATTAGAAAGCTTTCGCATAATAAAGCTCGATATACGATTTAAAACGATCTATAACAAAGCAGTTACCTAATTACCTAATTACGTAGACCAGATCAATGTAGTTCGTCAGGCAGTTTCTAAAAACCAAGTGAACAGTGAACAGTGGAAAAACAAGTAAAATTTCGTTCGGGAATAATTACTTAAGGAAATAATAAATTCAAGGAACGCGAGCTTTTAACCGCGCTAAGGGGATTTCAAAAATAACAAAAAACCACACCAAATTACAAAATTACAGTGTTCCAACGGAATTGGCATAATCACGGCATTAATTTCATTTCATATTTAATAGGGTAAAATCTAGCGGGCAGTTGAATGTTTTGAAAGGGCGAAGTGGAGGTTTTTCAGGCTTTCGGAGTCGGCGATATCACACGTGTTGTTCTAAAAATAGCTTAATAGGTACAGCCAGTTTAAAAATTCAGTGGATTTCGAACAGCGGCAGCCGGATCTTAG
>JABXWE010032590.1:0-10782 GCA_014611495.1 Limonius californicus | reverse complement strand
AAGAGGGCCAATGTTTCTGAAGAACTTTGCGTTCGGTCATATCATCATCGGTAATAATGACTTTTGGTGTTATTTTTACTGGATTGACACTAATTAAATTTTGAACGGCGATATCGAAAACTTCTTCTTTTTGGCTGGTTGAAATTATGCATCCTAGGGGTATACCTCCAGCTACTGAATGAGTTGCAAAAAAATACAATTTATGATTTTGAACGTCACAATTGCTAGTGGCATCCACAAATAAGATTTCAGATGACTGGCAAATTTTCTTTGACGCCCTTTTCATTATAGCTGTACAGAACGACACTGTATAATGATCTCCAATTTAACTAATCCTGTAGGAAACATCCGTCCTATTTAACAAATTTTCTTCTAATTTAACCAACATATTCAGTCCTGTTCTTTCACCGTAATTTGTTTTAAAGTGTTGCCTCCATATATTTTCAAAATCAGATTTTTTGGGACAAAAGTGACGATCTGATGACAGAACATCGTATTGCTCACCAAACTCCTGCATCTTTTTGAAACAAAAACTGTGGTACGCCGAGGCTGCCGAGTGTCCTCTTTCGAAATATTCGATAATTCTTTTTTTGTTTCTTCACTTATCGGTCTTTTAATAAGCGCTGCAGCGCTTTCAACAGTGTGGTTGTGTGTCGATTCAAATTGAATCACGCAAGGCCATTCGCTCCCCAGATCATCAGGAAATTTTGCTCGAGATTTTCTTGTGGAAGGTAGATGATTGTAATAGTCATTTTAGCTGGACATTCTATATTTCTAGAAGGATGTGGTCTTTTTCGGGGCTGACCTAGTGTATGGATTGTGGTTTTGAAGTGGCAATGGTATATTCTTTTAAAAATGTGCTTTCTTGCTTTAGCTGCTGGTGTTCTTATCGTTCTTGTTATAGACCCTGTGACTTTACTTAATTCCGATAATTTGGACACCCACTCCTGTAAAAAAGGATTGGGAAGTAGTATAACGAAAAATAATTTGACGAAATAAAAGAAATAGGTTATGCAGAGGATTTATTACAAATTTTGGACATGCTTTTTTTGTCAGCTACCTCAAAGGAGTATATTTAAATTACCTTCAATAAATTTTTTTTGAAAACCGTCAACAAACCAAAATCATGTATCCCAAACTTAAGCACTTTTGTCCATCTTTATTTCTATGAAGTATATTATTTCCATCATTCTTGAAGTTACTTTTGCAATACATTTCTGTGCCATATTACATACCCATAAGGTCACTAAGAATAATAGACGTTTGTTCATAAAATCATCTCTGATTACTAAGCAAAAATAGACGTAGGTACCTACGTATGTCCATTTTTCATACAGAAAATTAAATCACCATTATTATTACCTACATTATATATTGGTAGTAGTAAAACTAAAATCAAATATAAATTATTAATCACCTTTGATATTAAACCAAAAAGGGTACAACAGATTTTTTTATTAAATGGGTCATATCTCGAAAGCAGTAAAAGTGGAGAAACGTCTTTTGCGCTTAGCACGTCAGTAATTTCTTTATCGGAATTCGCGCGCTAATGAAGCAAACAATCTAACCTAAACACTTGTTCTCTAATTAAATATTTCTATTAAATACTTACCTCTATTTCCTCTTCAGATTAGATTTTAGTCCTTATTGTATCGCCACTTACATAATGGTACTCGTAAGTATCTGGATAAACATTAGTCATTTTTTAAAAAAGGAAGAAAGACACAAAACTAATACGTTATCACCTATCTGTATTATACGTACATAATATTTCTAAACAATAGCTAAGAGTTTATCGGACGACTGATATTGCACAGTCCCTGTGCATTTACGGGCGTCCGATACGAGGCTTAGTTCGGCATTTTCCGATGTGTAATAAGCTACGTCCGATACGAATATGCTAACCGGATAGGTGGAAAAAGGCCTACAGCTTAGCTCAGAGGAGTAGGGGGAGTTCACGGAAATCACTTACGGGAGGAAATCTTCCTAGTTGTGTACAGAGTGGGTTAAAATTAGTGGGCGCCACCTTCCAAATACAGCTGATTGTAGGTCCTCGTGGAAGGCCAAGAGGCCAGCAGCTTACGGGAATCGGGCTAACCTTTATTGTGCCTCCCTCCTGTTTATGAAGCTTGCAAAATTCGTACACACACAAATACAGAATGCACAATAATAAAAGAGACAGTAAATTTTAATACACATAATTAAATCATTGGAAATGACAAAAGTACAAAAGAATGACAAGAAATGGTGATTTATAGTTCCATATTACAAGCTTTTAATTTGAACGTTCAAGACAAAAACACTCGCCGCCGCTGACGTACGTCATTTGCATTTTCCAAACACCTACGTGGCCAGTGACGCCGGAGCTTACAGGAATGACAGTATATATAAAAAAATTACTCTACACTTTTTAGTACACAATAAAAGGACAGTCGGCGACTGAAGGTCGCTTCTTGTTACATAAAAAAGGTTAAATCCCTTGAAATTTTGCAAGCTGACGCGAAAAAGGGTTCTTTCTTCACAGCACAAAAAAACTTCGTTCTTTACCCTGATTATGGAACAGCGAGACGGAGACAGGCACAACGTCGTTAACCAGATGGGGTAAAAATCCGCAGGCACGCCCCTGAAGACTGGATGGAATGGAGTCAACATCCAGGACCCAAAACTTCAATGTGGTCGTCGCACCGACGGTACTATCAGAGGGACAGGAACTGGGCTCGATATTAATCTGCCAAAGGTGATCGGCAAATTCGCATTGAATTACCTTTTCAGGGATAAAGTCCAGCGAGTTTCTAAAAACCGACACTTGTCGATAGTTCTGTTTTCACCCCACGGTAAAACAGCGAAACGAAAATCACACATAATGGACACCCATTGAAAACCCAAACCGCCCCTGCAGCACTCGACTTATTTACGGCCCCCGTATATGGAATTTGGGAAGACCGGAGTCATCGGAGATGTAAAATTGACTCTTTAATTTCGTAATAGCCCCCGTAGATGGACTCGAGCGGCCGGAGTCAAGGAAGCTGGTAGACTGACAGAAGAACTCTCGCGACGCAAACCTGCGTTTCCCCCAAAGGGTTGCAACATGTTTCGATATATGGTGAAATGATTCTAGAACAACACGTGTGACTTCCGAGGGTCAACACAGAATCCCAAGAATTGGTTTTGAACGGCAAATCTAGCCTACAAAGGGAACCTATCGAAATTGGCCTCGTCATAAATCAATCTTTAAGAACAACAAAATAACCAAAACTGTACTGTTATCAACATACAAACGGCAATTAAAATAACGTTTTTAATTCCTGTGAAGTGGAAATTCGAGCATGACTCTAATTTATACAGGGTAGCACAATTTAAATGAACATAACAATACACGAATTATTAAAAAACAAGTATGTCAGAAAAGGGGAGTGGGTAAGACAAACTCTGACCTCATCTTCAGAAGGAGCGCTCGAAAACGCATATGAGATATTATGCGATTCAAGGTATCGCTTCAGATGTGCTAAGTATTTAAGTTTCCAATTTTCTGTTGCCCCTGTTATTGATGTCGCTTTGTCCACTCGGTGCAGGACATCCTCATTCCTAACTCAGTATACCCAGCGCATGCGAAGGTCTCTCCAATGCACCCACATTTCGATAGCTTCTAACTTTCCCAACAACGTATCTCATATACAAACGCTGACAGATACGGTATCATCAGCGTTCAGCTCTCGATTCCGTAGAATAATATTTAGAATATGTTATATCTTACAAGTCTGACTTTTAGTTAAAGATTGATGTTTCTACCACGCAATACTTCATTCATCTTAAAGAAGGCAGTTCTAGAGTTCGCGTTGAAAATTATAATCTCGTTGTTCTTATTCCAGTTGGCGTTTACGTTACCGCCGAGCTAAGAAATATACGTACTAGTAATATTAATCTCTAAGTAAGTAAGAAAAAGGACACATATACTGAATATGATTAGTTTACACATTCTTGTGTGCTACTTCTGTTTATTAGATCTAGGTCAACCATTGTCGCAGGTTTCAAGGACATTTTTTTGAAACTGTGATATAACCTAATTGTTAATATTCTACATGTAATTTCTAAGAAAAAGGGCAATATCAATGAATGATTCGTTAGGATAATTGGCCGTAGATCAACCTAAAAGTAAACTTTAATTGATCTACTATCAATTCCTTGTAATCCTCATCAATAGCATTTAAGACCATTTCCACAGTCTACGAAATTCGGAGAAAGAATGAAATATGTAGGTACCTTGGATTTTACAACACAAGTTTAACATAGAAGATTTTAAAATATTGTCCCCACATAATATCTTCCTGATGTTAGATAAACCATACTCTCAAAACATCTAGCGTCACTTCCAGTAAGAACAATAAATAATTAGTTTCAAGAAATTTGACATGTATAGTAAAGTTCCGATTATTCAACCTAAACGGTATTGCGGAAGGGTCAGATAACCGAGAATGGCGTATAATCCGGAACTACCGAAACAAGTTATTATGTGTTGCGGAACAAAATAAAATAGACTTGCTTTAAAACCTGAATTAAACATTTCCATTTTTGACAGTGAAACATATTCTTAAAATCATCATTACATATTAATTTTTTAACATTTTATTTGAACCACGTTAGTATATATATATATATATATATATAAGCTGTTTTTTATAGCTGCCTTGGCCGTCTTCCGCATCCCAATATCCATGCTTTCTTGTCTTGATAATACTCGTCTTGTATCTGTCGTTTTTGCAAGGCTTCTGCAACGTTCCAACTCTTTCTAGGTCTTCCCCTTTTCCATCTGTAAGCTGGTTTCCAATTCCAGGCTTTCTGTGGTAACCTGTTTTCGGTCATTCTTCGCATATATCCGTACCATTTTAGTTGTTTCATTTCTATAGTATCGAGCAATGACGTTTCTACCTGCATTATTTTTTTTATTCTTTCATTTCTGATGTGGTCCAATAATTTATATCCACAACATCTTCTCCAATACATCATTTCAGCTGCTGTTATTTTATTTGCCAGATTTTCCTTAATTGTCCATACTTCGGCGCCATAGGTAACACAACTTTCAACTAAAGTACCAAACAGACGTTTTTTTTGTTTTATTTGAAAAAGAACTATTCCATAGTACTGAATGTAGTTGTCTTGTTATAATTTTTCCTTTCTTTACTTTGTTTTGTATATCTCGATCGTCTCTTCCATCTGATGTAAGTGTGACCCCTAAATATTAATATTCGTTACTAAGTTTAATTACACCCTTGTCTGCTTGCAAATCTTGCCCTTGTCTTCCAATTACCATGTACTGAGTTTTCTCGGTATTAATTTCCAATCCCCACTTATCGAATTCTTCCCTTAACTTTCTGAAAATGTAACTTATGTGATCCTCGTCTTGTGCTAGAATGATCTGATCGTCCGCAAACAAATGACTATAGATATAATCGTCTTGTTTCGATTCCCATTTTGCTACACTTTCGGGCCCATTCTTTCAACACTTTGTTAATATATATTTTGAAAAGTGTTAGGGATATGCAGCATCCTTGCCTTAAACCTTTATTGACTATAAATTCATCTGAATAACTTCGGGCTACTTTTATTCTGCTTTTACTCTCTTCATATAGCCGCTTTACTGCATTTATATAACTTTTTCCCACTCTGTTGTCTTCCATGGCATCCCATAGCTTGTTTATTGGAACACTATCATAGGCTTTTACAAGTCAATAAATACTATATGCAATTCTCTTACGCATGCTATTGTCTTTTCTATTAATTGCTTAAAGCAGAAAATGTAGTCGACACAAGATCTTCCAGGTCTGAAACCACTTTGCAGTTCTATTTCTGTTGCCTGCTCTTCTATTCTTGATTTGAGTATCCGCCCGTAAAATCTGCCCATAGTTGAAGTGACGCTGATTCCTCTATAATTACCACAATTTCTCTTATTGCCTTTTTTGTAAATGGAACTAATGTGTGCTACTTTCCATTGTTTTGGAATATTGTCACCTTTGATGCACAAACTTGTGTGTCTATGTCTTACGTACTGTAACTAACATCCTTATATGCTTGTCTGTCTTCTATTTGCAATTCTTGATAATATTTCTTCCACGTCTCCATTCCAATCGGGTCTATTATGGTTGCTTCCTTTGTGTTCTTCTTCAATAATGTTATGGTTTTCCATGCTTCTCTGAATCTAGAACTCCCTATTAGTCTATCAATGTCATCACATCTTCTCTCCCAGAACTGATGTTTTGCTCCTTTCACGACCTTTTTGACTTCATAATTATATCTCATGTAATTTTTTCTATCTTCCGCATCTCCTGTGCTGAGCCATTTCTGATAAGCTGCTTTCTTTACATCGATTATATTTTGTAAGTCGTCTTTCATCCAAGAATCATTTTTGTTTCTGTGTATCCTATTTTCTGTCTCCCCTAGTGCTTCTTTTGCAGCTTCGTGGATACACATCTTTAAGAATTCATATCTTTGCTCAGCATTACCATTCTAAGATTGTTTCATTTTCACCGCTAGTCTTAGTTTATACAAAAACCTCCTTGATTCGTTTTGGAGACTATCTAAGTTGTATTTAGGCCAATCAGACATTTCGTCGTTTGGTTGTTCAATTCGGTGTTTCATTTTCTGGTATTTATAGTTTAAGCATTTTTAGCCCTCGCTAAGAAATGGTAGGATCCACAAGAAGCTCCTTTTCGTACCCGGACGTCTAAAACTGTTATGTGGGAAGATTGCCTCATAATTATAAAATCAATTATACTTCCTTGTCCCTTTGTGGGCTGCGTCCATGTGTACTGATGAATATTTTTGTGCTCAGAAAAAGCCATTCAATATATTTAAGTCATATTGATCACACACTTCTATTATCATTCTCCCATTGTCATTTTCTACATTCTCACCATGTCGTCCGATTACGGGGTCATGTATTTTACTTCCGACCCGTCCATTAAAATCACCCAGTAATATCACTTCCTTATTTTTTGATTCCTTATCTAAAAGAAAAGTCAAGTTTTCCGGAAGTGTTTCTTTAATATCCACTTTAGTAACCCTTAAATAGATAGAGTAGGTTGATTGTGAACCTGTATGGTAGATCGAGTAAACTAATCCTCTGCAATTTGATTGTAGTAGAACTATTGGCTAGAGGGGTCAGATAGTTTGCTAGTTCCTTCAGATCTTTATCTCAGTGGAAAGCATCGTAAGATCTCGTTGATCAACTGCATCAATTGAACGGTAGAGGTTTTCTATATGAGTAATATTCATTGCACCCCAAAGTTGAACCCTATACAGTGTACATCCATTTATATATATTTACACTATTTTACAGACAAGTAGTGAGTCAACTTTGAATTTCTCCTTATGAGCCAATAGTTTGCAGTTTAACTGCTTCCTCTTTGACTTATACATATATGTAGCTGAGAAAAAGATTTGTTGTTTTTATAACTTATGGGTAGGTTTCTTTGCTGTTGGTGAATGTTACATGAATTGAATAGTTTGCATTAATTCGAATTAACCACTTTTAACCAAATTTTCACTTTTTTGGGGTTTTCCTGAAGATACTGAGATGCTTGTTGCTAGGCGGAAAGTCAAATTAGCAGTCTCATCGCAAATGTTAGTATAGATATTTTAACAATGCATTGAAAACCCAGAGATGAAGGAGATGCAAGCAACAGTCCTAGGATGTTTCATTGAGATTTCCTCTTATTTTTGACGAAGTGTTACTAAAGCCTATGAGGAATATAAAATAACTAGAAATCAAATAAACTCTGATACACGACGGATAGAAGAAGGCTACTGCGAACAATTCTCAAGTAACATGGAACATAACTTCCACGGAAGACAAACCAAACATGGAGATTTATACGGTCAGAAAATAAAGAAGTAAAGGATATAGTAGAAAGTGGCAAAATTACGCAAGACCAATGGGTGGACTATTTCATAAATTTATTTAAAGCAAGTGGTGAAGTAAGAGAAGACAACAATCCAAGAATTATAAATAACGAAGAAGTAACTGTCGATATTTAAAGAAGGAAACCCTCGAAAGCCAGAGTATTACAGAGGTTTTAATCTGCTAAGTACTACATTATAACGACAAAAATCAATAATTTAACGACCCTTAATGATGAGCAACAAGGTTTTAGAAATGGTAGCTCCTGTTTAGACGTTATATTTATAATGAAGCAAATGACCGAAAAGGCACTAGAATTCAATAAATCTGCTTTCATATGCTTGGCGGATCTAGAAAAAGCTTTCGGCAGAGTTCAACTAGCTGATGTACTAGATATATTATTAGAACGACAAATACCAACTACTTTAATAGAAACAATTCGAGATATATACCACAACAACATGGTGAAAGTTCGAGTAAATGGAAATCTAACAAATCACATCCCATTTAATAAGGGTATTCGACAAGGGGATTCACTGAGCCCGCTTTTATTTAACTTATTAATGTACAAAAATATTGAAGGAGTCACAAATACCAGAAGATATAAGATGGGCAGAGATAGTATAAGGATTGCATGTTATGCAGACGATGCTATATTAATAGCGGAAAACGAAGACAATTTTCAAAGGCGTCTAATGCGGTTCAAAGTAGTATTTGAGAGATTCAATATGAAAATTGCCACAGAAAAGACAAAATCAATAGTTATTGAGAATGATCTGTTAGGTGTAAATTTTTCTGCTAGCTATCCTCAATTCTTGGGAGTAGCGTTGGTTGCATATCGTTTCTTTATGAGCGCGAATTATCGGCCTTGTGTTTATCTCTTTTGAGTTCCTATTTCTATTTGGGGATTTTTGGGGAATTGTGGGTGTGAGAGGACTCCCTTCTGGGCCTTGGTTGTGAGAGGTTGTGGCTTGCTAATGTAGAAAAGTGTTCCGACATTTTGATGAATTTCAAGTTTCTTGGATTATTTGGGACATCTTTACCTACAAGCAGAATTCGTTGTTTTTCCGTGCCATTTGTTGGAATTTTACGATTTCTGCACTGCGTATTACCAGGATTAATTCAACGCTGCTACCAAATTCTCCGTTACAGGCCGCATGCCGTTTGGCCTTCCAATAGGACACGTTTTCCTCCAGCGGTTACTATTTGGGCGCTTTGGTCGTTTTCGTATACGTGTATGTGTGGATTTTAACACAATCAGTCATTTTGAGTCATCTTCGAACTCCATGGAACTGCTACCCTTATCCGCGCTACTGCTAAATCTATGAGAGAGGGACCTTCTACATCATTTGAATAACTTTGGGATACAGAATCCGTTACCTGAGGTGCATTAGGAAGGTCCTACTTGCTGCTAGCACCTGCCGCAACCTTTCAATCGAATGACTGATTCCCGCAATCACTTCAAAAAAGGGTTTGCTCCTTCCATTTTTTTTTGTGAGATCTTCGTGTCTATCTGTCGTCTCACAGTCTTAACACCAACACGTTCAGCTCGTAGGTGTATTTCCAGGCCCAAACGTGATTAATTTTAATGTTGTATTCTAAAGATTATATTAGTAGGTTAAATTGTTAGATAATTTTGTGCATTTTGATAATTGTATATGAATGTTTATCACTTACCTATATAATATTGTTTCAGCATTGTCATTACTATTGCTGTCACATATTATTGTTTGTTTATAATTTCAATTTTAAATTTGCCAGTTGTGGCAGTGAATCCATTCACGGCAACGGGATTTTAAACAATAGTACATTTGGATTTGTTTTCATTATTTGGTTTATGGACAGTTCTGTGGACTTTTTGCTGTCGTTAAATTTTATGTCCGGCGCTACTCTCTTGTATGCTACGCGTTACATTAGCTGGATTTTTAAGAGCGCCAGACCTAACGTCTGTAAATCGGTTACCGAAATATTACCATCACTATTCGGTGTCAGATTAGATTTTGTAAACTATGAGTCAATTTATACGAACGTAGGGATACTTCCGCTAGATTGCGTTCCATTCGATGATTATGTATTTCGTTTTTAATTGGTAATTCCCTCAATTCGAATTGCCTCCAAATTAATATTTTTGGTGACACTGTTGTCTAGAACGGTTAATGTTTAAACTGTTACTTGTTTATTATAATTATTATTTTGTTACGTTCTTACGTTTATGCAGTATTGAATTGTACAGTATAAACGATTGCGTCATTTCTTGCATTTATTGAATATTTATTTAAATTTATTTACACGGTGTACCTATTTGGATAATTGAACATTTATTTTTAATGATTGTTATATTATTTACAATATACAGCATTTGTTTGCAGCATTCACATTATAATGGTGTTTTTTTTTACTTTTTGTTTTGTATGTTGGGAACCCGTAAGTATAAGCTTCGAGGTAAGAGTTTACCCTCATCTGAATCCATTGTCTTTGGAATTACTACAGTACCTTTGGTGTTGTATTCGGGCGCGCTTTATTTTATCTACATTTAATCACCTACACCCATCTCGTAGTAGAACTAGTCGCGGTCAACACCCCGAATCTTTGAAGTAATTTACCTGTGGGTAATAATTCTGTGTTCCTGATTTGTTACAAAACAATTGTATTTCGGTCTTTCCGTTACCACCGGTTGTTTTATAACAGATCCTATAAGGTGGGTCCTCGGTGCTCTAGCGCGGCAACGCGTTGCCACTCGAGGCCGCAGCGAATTGTAGTCGTTCCGCTGTGGTTTCGAATCTCAGCTGGGGCGACCGCCTTTCGCTTAGTTAAGTTTAGGGTGCACGCTGCATGAATGGTTAGTGTGTAAGGGACGTCCGCACCTCCCTGAAGTAATGCGAAAGCGG
>JABXWE010032588.1:0-17377 GCA_014611495.1 Limonius californicus | reverse complement strand
CTTCCTCCAGTTTTGCAAGCGTATTTGCCTTCTCGTTTCCTGGAACCCCACTGTGGCCCAAAACCCAGATCAACTTCACTTCCTCCAGTTTTGCAAGCTTATCTGCCTTCTCGTTTCCTGGAATCCCACTGTGTCCCGAAACCCAGATCAACTTTACTTCCTCCAGTATTGCAAGCTCTTCTAAGGCGTCCGCGCATTCCTAGACGAGGACGGACGTTATTCTGGGTGCGTAAATTTTTTTAAGGACCGCTTGGCTGTTGGAGCAGATGTAAACTGCTTGTGCAGCTCTAGATCTCACTTCCTTCATTTTAACTATTGTCAGGACGCTGAAAACTTTTACCTGAAAAACGGCGCTGTACTTTTCAAGTAAATAGCTTTCTGTACACCCTGGTTCCCGAAGACTCTCTGTTACCTACCCGTAAGCCGCCTGTATAGCAAATCGGCGAATGATCTGGAAATTTGGTTTTGGTGACAGAAACCCAATCGTTTCCAGCCTCAAACCGTCTGCTGCTTCCATCGCTCTATATCCAAAAATAGGAATCTCTTTTTCATCTCTTCTTTGCTCTGCCAGCCAGGCTATGTTCGGGAGTTCCATTGCTGCCGTTGGTGTTGATTTTCTTGTGTTCGTAATGTTGACAAAAGCTAGTCTTTGGATTTTTGACAGTTTGAACTATGTGGTGGTTGACTGCATACTTGACCACCAAACCACCGAGCCGTGCTGAACTCTCAGTTTGATCACTGCCATATACAGCCATTACAAAGTGCTGGATGCTCCAGCTTTTTTCCACCACACGGCGCCACCCGAGGCCATTATCATCACACTACCTGGTAATGTTGTACACTACCTGCATTCTTTCGTAGACGACTCCCAGAAGTCAGCTTGTTATCAGGACCAGACCATCGTCTGCATATGCGTATGCATAGAATCCTTCTGTGGTCAGCTACTCCAAGATCCCATAACATGATCAGTCACCATAGCCGAGATGCCTTGGTTTTCCAGCGCAGATTTTACTTTTGCCTAAAGGGAATTACAAATTGTAACCGTCTTATTAACAAATGTTATGGTAACATAGATTTCAATATCCCTCTTCGTCGTTCGTTAACATTTTCACATTTTACTACTAAGAATTGGAACTCTTCTCTGGCACCAACTTCTCCGCAGTAGGGGAGGGCGGGGCTAGTTGTTACGAAAAGTAGATTTAATATTCTTTTAGAAAAACGGTATATCAGAAAAATCTGTCAGTTAGCTATGATTTTTGCTAGTCCTTTGCATTGTGTCTCCTAAAAAAAAAATATTTACACACTGGTGTAAAGTGAAAGTATGAAAAAATTAATTATAGATTCTAAAATGTAAGAGAAAAACTCTTAGTAACAAAACCCTTTAATCGCTGTCTTCATTATTTAAATCGGAACTGCAGTTAACACAAACATAAAAAAGATCATTCGACGAACCAGCAATATGGGCCCACTTTTGGCACTGGGTACATTGAATCCACTTTTTTCCAGGGTTGGACGCTGAAAATGGACCCAAACAGACGATGTAGAGGGATTCTTCATCATCTGAGCTTGATGATATTGAAATTCTATGTGAACTGTTACTCTTATTTTTTTCTTTGTGCCGCTATTTGTTGATGCTTTTGCCTCGTTTATTAATTTTTTAGTAACTTTTTTAACTTTCTTACATGACTTTTTAGTTTTCCTTGCATTTTCTTGCCAGTCAGCCGTGTCAGTCAGAATTGCAGATTTTTGTTTTCTCGCGGAGCTCGAGTTTGGTTTCGGGGCTTAGCAACAGGGTAGGGTCTCAACTCTTGTGGTGTTATAATTGTTTGTGATGGTGTTATCAATGTAGGTGTTGGTGGAGGAGTTTTATTTTTGTTGACTCTATCAAATTCAAGAATTGCTGACATAGTTGGTTGATGGTTATGAATTAAATCTTCAGGTGCAGTTGGTGTATTGACTATGGCAACACTAAGAATCTCAACGTTTTCAGGAGTTGCTGTTGTAGATGGTTGAGAAACGTCTGATGATGTCGATGCCTCAGTATTTACCATTGGTCGATCGGTCACTGCAGCTGTTAAAAATTCATCGTTAGAAAATATGTCCTTGTTGTATGGCCAAATTCCGGTAGCGGTAAATTCGGATATGCTGTTTTTCGGTGTTATTGCATTAGGAAGAGCATGTCTTACAATTACTGGTATGTCGTAAAATAGTCATGTTGGTGCCAGGATGACTTTTCATCCATGCATCTGCAGCCGCATTGTAGAATTTTTTGAAAGGACCGTAAACTGCTTTGTCGAGTGGCTGCAGCTTGTGAGTTGTATGAGGTGGGAATGATAACAGAACCACACCATGGTCTTTACAAAAGTCAAGTACAGCAATAGAAAGATGTGACTGATGGTTATCCAAAAGTAATAACAACGGATGCTCTTTGGAGCATCGAACACGTTTGTGAAAATGCTTAATGAATGCTAAACATTCTTCAGCTGTGACCCATCCACTTTTATTTGCAGCTCCTACACATCAAGTGGGGCCATTGGAAACAAAGTAGATTTTATGTGTTTTCCGAGCAAAAACGAACACGGGTGGTACGGAATTCCCAGAAGCACTGACCGCAAGAATCATCGTAACAAGGGTTCCTCATTCTCCAGACGTTACTGCTCCAACCTGCTTTGTGCCTTTTATAGCCACTATTTTACTTGGTTTCTGAACAGTGGTGGGGGCAGTTTCGTCAACATTCCACACATCTTGGCACTCAAACGTATACCTGTCGTATACTGTTCCGAGGTTGTCAAAAAACTCACTCACAGTATGCTTGTTGAAGCTGGTTGCTCTGCCCAAACTAGTAGCTTCAGGTGTGCGAATTGATAAGTCATTGTGACGTCTTAGAAAGCCTGTTAGCCAGTCTTTTGTCGCAGTTTTATTATTCAAACAATTTTGGGCAATTTTAATCTTATTGCATATTCGTAAGCCAAAGATTTTATGTCAGCAGCAGACAGCTCATAAAATATTTTAGATGAATGTTTCACATATTCTGCTAGCAATTCTTTTTCATAATCTGAGAAAATTTGACGTGGTAGCCCATCTTTGGTTCGTCGGTCCCAGAGCATTTCTTTATAAATCTAGCAAGGACATTAAATTAATGGAGAACTTATCTGCAGCTTTTCTTGTAGAACACTGGTTTGATGCTACTTCGCGCGCGGCCATTTTGTATGTTTCCAGTGGCACTTTACCTCGATCGGTCTTGTTTCTGTATGTACGCACCATAATTTCTGTAAGTAAAAATAACAAAATTGGAATAATTCAATTTATTTATCATATGGGGCAAGTTGTTACATTGTATCAATGTGCCCCTCGAGATTTGTAACAACGTGCCTCAACTGATACGATTTCTATTTTTGTTCGATTACCATACATGAAACAAATTATAAGTAGTTACTATTTTGAGCATTGATATAACAAACTGGCATACTACTGTTACTAAAACATCAAACACTTACCTCTAACGATGTTGGTCATAGGCAACTTTAAACAATGACAATCAGATTTACTTCTGGTAGCTAAAAACACAAATAACCTTCAAACTTGACGTTTATGAAGCATACTGCAACATAATTTTGTCGGTAACTGCAGCATTGCATGATAGATCTGCCTAGTGGCCATAGATGGCTCTACCTTACGCGGGACATTTAAAAACTGCTTTGCAACAACTTGCCTCTGTAACAACTAGCCCCACCCTCCCCTACTAAGTTGAAAAAGGGCGAATTTGATTTTTAAAAATTCCAGAAAAGGCACCTACACAGCTTCCACTAATAAAATACTAGTGCTGCAACCCACCATACAAAATTCTCATTCCAGATTTCCTGGTTTAAATACATGTAATATATTTAACAAATTGTAATTATATTTCTAGTATGTATTTTTTCAAATATACTTTACATGAACCCTGCTTAGTAAAGTTCAGACTACAATTTAGCTCAGAATTTTATTACATTTTGCTAACAATAAGCTACATTATTTCTGTTTTTATGTCGTAATAAGTCTTTGCTTTCAGCGACGTTAAATACGATGCCCCTTGACGTGAAAAATTTGAAAGAAAAATGTATCTGCCTATTCATTGTTCCAGTTCTAAGCTAACGAACAACATTACAAGTAATAATTTGTAGTGACATAGTAATCAATTTGAAAACAAAAAAGCTTTTTAAATAAGGAATAACCACGCTACTACATGAACTATCAGAACTGAATACAATGTTGTAAACAAATGTTAGAAATTTGCTTTAACCATACCATAATTGTAAATAACATAGCACACTGTGATCAACTAAATTTTCGGTAGAAGTCGGCTGTAGAGAACAAAACATATTTCATTACTTAAGCCACATAAGATTTATTACAATTATTTAATAGCATCAGCTTATCCAGCTGGGTTATGGGGTCTACCTATCACTACATTGGAGTTTTTGTTCCATTTTGTGGGTAGTTAGTTCTTGTCGCGTACTGTCCGTTCTATACTGTTTGTGAAGTCAAATCTCATGAAAAACGGCGTTGTTAAGATCAATCATCCACTCTATTCATTTGATTTGGCGCCAGATCTTTTTCTCTTTCGTATAGTAAAAACTGTTCTCAGAAGGAAGCGATTTAGAAATATAGAAGATATTAATTATAATAATAATATCGGCCCCGTATTTTAAGCAGTTTCTTCGAAAGCCCTTGCCAACTGTTTTCAAAAACTTTTCTTGCTACTTACATTGTGTTTCTGTTTACTATGCTAGTCGGAGAATTAAATATTTAATTAACATTTCTATCACAATATTATTTCAGCCAAGACACGCGGCGTTCTTATTACTTTTTCACATATTTCAAAATGCGTCACGTCTTATTTTTCTTATCTTGCGTAGCCTACACTTAAACCCGTTAAGAATTTGTGGTGCAATGCAATAGACTCACACGACGATCACCTACAGATCTGTTGATGATTATAGTAATTACTATTGTAATTTGCATGCATAATACAGACACAGTTTTTCCAATTAATTCGAGAATGTCGTGCATTGTTGGTGCATAAATAAGTCATCATTCTCGATAGACATGAATTCATAAAACTCTTCTGTTAAATATTTTCTAGAACGTCATAACTCATAACGGATTGGAGTGGCTCAGAAATTATTTTTCTAAAGATTTATTGATCTGATTTTGTTCCTTTTTAAATAAAGTCTACATTAAAAATTAGTACAACACTTTGCTTAAACTTTTCATCCAAATCGGTATATAGGGCTCAACGTTCAAAGTAATTCTAGCGAAATCGGAAATGCAATGGCATTGAATAATACGATGTTATATGTTAAGTGAGTTAAGTGAAAGTAATATGTAATAACAATGTAGGTAATGGAGTTCCTTATAAATTGTTAGTAATGGATAGGCTTAAGATAATTATGCATTAAAAAACTTAATAATATGCAAAAATATTTAATTAAAATTTCTGAAAATACACAAAATTACTAATTAAAAATTAATTAATTTAGATAGATAGATAACAGATAATCTCTTCGCTTCTAGTTTAGAGATTGCAGTTGAAATGCAAGCCAAATTAGCTTGAATAAAAATCAAATCTTCTTGAATACTTTTTTTCTCAGAGTACCCTGCGCTTCTTCAGAGCCGAATTCTTTAACAACTCCCTTCACATAGCAGCGTCGATCCAAGTTCCCCATCGTGTAATGATTGGCGCGGGCGGAAGTGGAACGTCCCCCGCAACTTCCCGTAACTTCTGCATAAGACTCGGTGCTTTGAGAAAAATATTTTTCATTGAATAAAGATTGCGTACTAAGTCAGCTACTCGGTGCAAACCATGTGCTAAACAGGTCACATGTACCATGTTTGGCTACAGAATTTGCAGTCCTCGCATTGCTTTGCACATATATGGTGCAGCATCACTACAAACCACTAGCACTTTTTCATATAAAATCCCAGGCGGCCACAATAAGCTTAGAGAGTTGTTGAAAAAAGCAGCAATTGTTCAATGATTCGCTTTGTTCGAGTTTTTTAAAGTCAGCAGATATGATTTATTTTTTCTTCTTTAACCCCTAATATACCAAACCCAAAATTTTCTGCGCATCTTTGTTCTTTACTTTTTCTCTTAGTTTGTGTAATGTTGCTGCATATAACTCGGAAACATAATTTTTTCTTAATGTCGTTTCGTCTGGAATATTCTATTTCGTGTACTTTTCCAAAAATTTCTTTAATTTAACCAACGGAATATCAGCGCAAATAAAAGTCTTACAAATTTCTTCATTAAATTCTAAACTTTTAGATCTAGGACTTGGTAAAGTAGAACTTAACACTTGCAGTTGGTTATTCTTCCTTTTTTGATTTTTATTACTTGCATGTTTGGAGATGCTGCGTAACTTGAAACTTTTTAGTTATCACAACAGGAACTTCACAGTATTTACAAAATAGCAGACGCCCATCTGTTGTGAAATCATGATAGTCCCTCATAAACTGGATTAAAGTAGCACTTATACACTTTTTTTTCTTTTGGCATCTTGAAGATGTTTACACACTATTGGAACTAGTAGACAACTGATTGTTGATGAAATGATGAATTGTTAAACTTTTACAGGTTTTCCCGTTAACGCAACAGAGCCACGCAAACCCTGGTAATCTTCTTGGCATTCTAAGTATTCTGGTTTTTCGAAGCTTAACAACTAAGAAAGTACCTACCCATTCAAAATTAAGAATGAATGAGTTTAGAAGATTATTTAAAATTTCAGGAAATTCCCAGACTGCTTGACGAAGTGAATCTATACTTGATAACAAAAAATTGTATAAATATGCAATTTAAGCAGAGAAATGCTGCAAATTATGCATTAATGTTCAAAACCATTAAAATATGCATTAATTGCCAAGAATGTCTAAAATATGCATATGCAAATATGCAAATGCATAATTATCCTAAGCCTTGTACTGAATGTTCGTATTCTCGAGCCAAGCGCAGCCTCTAGCAACTATTTGTAAGTTGCAAATTTTTCGACAACTCTCAACTGCACGTGATAAAATAATTATTTTCAGCTTTTATTTTATCAAAATATAATGCAATTTCTACTAGATTTTAAGTTTGAGTACTTTAAAAATCTTGGTTATCGTAATAGTAAATTGTATTAAATAGTAGATTGTTCGCTGTACTTCGCTTTCCTCACATTTTTGTACGTTCATAAAACAGATCTGTAGAGTATTAGTGTTCAGATTCTAACCATTCATTATTCAGATATTAATATGTAGGAAAATATTTTTAGTATCGGGTAGTTAAAACGAAGTAATTCGCTAATTTTTGTTTGCATTATAAACACTTCTAAATATATAATGGTTAACGTTCGTTTTCTAATAGAGTGAATAGTTATGATACGCTTTAATAGTAAAGCATCCTTCCACTTCACGTAATGCTTACTAATATGCGTTCAACCATTCATCGTTTCGCACTCAAACACCTTAATACCATACAATGTATGCGCAATAAGAATACAGCATTCAATAAAGTCAAAAAGGCTACTGGTTTGCAAGAGAAGTAAATAGGATTGGCGAATGATTTTACCACGTCAGGTTTCATGATAAATGACGTCACAATCAGTGCAGTATGGGTAGGTGCATTGTCATGCAACAAGAACCAAGTACCTCCGAATTCGAGAAATGCACTGCAACAGTCTTTTCATCACTTCAATATAGAATGCAATCTTTACTGTTCGTACTTCAGGCAGAAATTCTAGATCATACGCGGTTTACCGATGGAGGTAATCAGCAAGGTTCTGATTCTGTTGAATAATTTGCCACAATTTCAGGAACTCTCGCGACGGAATCAGCATTTAAAAGGGTCAATAAATACCCTATTCTAGGGTCATCTTGATCACCGTTTACAGTTTCAACATTACATGAGTTTCTGTTGGAGTTTTCATAGTTTGCAACGTAATTTAATAATCGTTACTCTATGACTACTGATATATACGCGAGCGTCCTATGCAGGAACTAACCACTATTCATCTTTGCGAAATAAATATTTAGATTTTTATTGTTTACTGTAATTTAGCGATATTTTTCTCAGAAACAATTAGCACATTATTTAGTAAAATAAAAACTAACTTAAAAGGTAATAATTTAAGTAAGAGACGCGGTTTTGTGACATATGTGTTTATTTTTGATAAGAAATTGTTCTTAAATGTAATCCTACAGATTGAAAGCACAAAAATTAACCTTCGATAAAAAATTATCAATCATTTTCATATGTAGGTGTGTACGTGCATCCAGATACATATTTGTTTTTTTTTTGTAGCCGTCATCATCAAAAACGGCCATTTCGGCCCACTGCTGGGCATCGGTATCTTTCCTGTCACGTATTTCTCCCTAGCGCTAAAGGAGGACCTACACTGTAACGTCTATTTTAAACGACAGAAATTGCGGAGACTTTAAACAAGTAAGATCCCATGATTGCTAACCGGATTGGGAAATTGTGTGTGGTGGGTGGCAGCAACAAATTTTTATACGATGCCGTGGTAATGCTGGGTAGTCGAACTCAAACCATAATCGATGGTTTACCCAGAAAGTAAGGGCTCTGCCAACTGTGCTACCACCATATAGTGCATACATGTAATTAGTTTAAATATTTTTGTGGTCGTAATGTTTTCTTGTAGGTATTAAATATAGTATTTTAAATTATGGTACTGTAGTTTCCCGCGATATTTCTCTTAATGGATATAGCGAGCAAATATTCACAGTTTGTTAATTGTTTCTTGTCTTACTTTGTCGAAATGCATCTTATTTGTTCATAATGGTAGTCACCATTTTAAACAGGTACGTATTTTGACATATTTCTGCTCCTTCTGTATATACGCCAATGACCTGTTGATTACTTATAAGAAGTAGGTTCTGTGAGCCTTTTTGCCCACGTATGTGGGACAGCAAGCTAGCATAACCCACGGAACAAAGAAGAGAAGTTCCACTACACGGTTTACGACTGTCAGAGATGTTCTTATGACAACCGGGATCGACGGCTTTACGTGCCCTTCGTAGCATGACCGGTTGCACATGCCACTGTATTGGTTTATCCATCCGAGTACTGACCAGGGCGGATTGTGAATAGCGTTTGACCGATGTCCGCAGTGCTCCGCTATGGAACCGACATATCACATGTAACTTTCACGAGCAATACAAACATTTGTAGTTACGAGCACATTGGATCTTGGTTGGGCACTTGTTTCTGGTCTTCTATTCCAAAACTTCCTTATTGCGTCCAATTTGTTTATTCATAAAAAGTGTATATTTGTGAATAAAAATGTTAGTATACTATTTGATACTAACACATGGTTACGTTTTAATGTAGGTAATTAGATTGATACGGGTGTTTGTATTTATATGAGCGTATGTGTTGTTTGTATCATATATCAACATTTCTAATTGTTTGACCTATGTATACCTAATTACAATGTGAACAGTTTAATTTGTAAATACCTGATCTTAACAAATCGTTAGTTCTATCTTTTGCGTTGAATAAGGCGTTGAAAGTGTTTTCATTGTTTTTAAATTACTTTAAATGTACTTGTTTCTATTCTAATTTTAGCTATTTCCTCTGATATACCACGGTAATATGGAACTGAAATATATTTAACATGGCCAGAGTGATCTTTTGAATATATTTTTTGAATTGCTTATTTATAATCTTCCTTTTTGATTAGTACGTCAATCAGTTTAGTATTGTAGCCATTACAGTAGTAAGCAAATTGTGTAATAACACAATGTAACAAATTAATTTTTTTTGTTTATCTTTATTTTTTTTATTATTTCTTTATAAATTTGAATATTCTATTCTGAATATGCCATTAGTTTCTGTGTTACATCGACATTTTAGCGGATATAGTTCTTACGCTGGGCATTTGTCAGTTTCGGATTAGCGCTTTATTTGCACAGTACAAACAGCATTTCTGTCTCTGTTAGTTGCTTGCAGATTCATATTTCCGACAAAGACGTATGTCGTAGTGACATCTGCGAACGAAACAGGACCAACACTGTACGTGTGACGTATTCTGTCGGCTGACACGTTTAGTAGAAAGAAACAGAGATACTTGAAGAATGTCGCGCAGATGCAGCCAAACGCCACTGCTTAAATCTGTTTCCAGCAGTATTTAAAATGTATTGGAGGTTTATACGGCAATATTTTATTTTATACACTTGGGGAACCTTTGTTTTTGCTGGGAAATATTTCGACGACAACGTCGGAGCCCTTGTCAACAGCGTCCCAGATTCGGTCAAAATTATGACAACCAGATGTGTAAGAACTGTTGAGGGTCAACAAAAGCGCAGTTTGGCCTAACTGCACACCAAGGGTACTTTCTACCTAACTATTCTAAAAATATTAAATTAAATTGTCTTTTACAAGTCCCAAATTTTCACTAATATTCGTAGTACTATTGTTATGAACAGTCAGTTCAACATTGGATGTTAGTTGGTGTTTAGCTATTCTAAAAAGAAAACGCTGTTAGAAATGTCCGGAAATTTCTTGAATACGCAGTGTCAACAGTTTGTGTTAAATATATTCGATTATTTTACGCGCGAAAAACACAAGTTTGGCCCATTACGCGACGTTGTAGCGGTTCGGGAACGAGTTGCAGATGCATTAAAAATAAGTTTACCCACCATACGGAAAATAGTGCAGCAAAGGAAAGACAACCTGCCATTAATAAAAAAAATGCACAGCTCCAGAAAAAAGTTAAAAACTGAAGATATGCCCGAAACATTAAAAATGACAGTTAGAGATGTAGTGTACAAAATTTACGTTGAAAAAAATCCAGTCACTTTAAAAACAGTACAACAAAATTTGAAATGCAAACAAATTCTAAATGCTGCAATATCAACGATTAGGAAAGTCTTACATTGTATTGGTTTTAAATTCAAGAAAGATTGCCACCGTAGAGCACTATGTGAAAAAGCTAGTGTAGTGTCATTGCGAACAGCTTTTTAAAAAAATATATAGAGAATACAAATTCACCATCAATCATTCAACCTCTAAAACATTTTAAATACTGCTGGAAACAGATTTAAGTTGTGACGTTTGGCTGCATCAGCGCGACATTCTTCAAGTATTTCTGTTTCTTTCTACTGAACGCGTCAGCCGATAGAATACCCCACACGTACAGTGTTGGTCTTGTTTCGTTCGCAGATGTGACTACGACATACGTCTTTGTCGGAAATATGAATCTGCAAGCAACTAACAAAGACAGAAATGCGTTCCGTTTGTGCTGTGCAAATAAAGCGCTAATCCGAAACTGAAAAATGCCCAGCGTAAGAACTATATTTTCGTAACTAACACATAAGTTTTTAGTCTCCATAATGCTTAGCAGTCGAAAAATGTACTAAATAATAACAACAACAATAATAATAGTTTAGTTATCTAGTGTCATACGTATGAAACAATGACCTTCTTGCACCTCCAGCTAATCTATTGTAAGAATAAATATAATTCTATAGTTTAAACATTTACATTTTTCAAGTGTGTAAAAATACTTTTGAATAAATTATATATTCAGTTGTAACAAACAGATTGGCGCCCCTTTGTGCGGTACACAGCATGCACATCAACATGCAGTAGTACTGGCTGTAATTTGTTTGTTGACTCAACATTACTGAAACAGTAGTAGGTAATTGTTTTCACGACCAAGCTCATGCAGATTCATTCACAAACAATTTTTCAAAAATAATTTATCGTTGATTGCTCAAACAAGTACGTATCGCATGTCTATCTAAACACGCTCACGTTTCTTCTTCTACGCTAAAGGCATGTTTTCGAAGTACCAGACGGTAGACGCAATTATCTCTAATTAAATTTAGCAACGTAGAACCTGAATCGGTGGGTTTCTGTTTAAGCAAAATTTTCTTCCTCATAAATCACGCCGAATTAGATTTAGAAACTGGCGGTAAAGAACGAGCACACGTAAAGGTCAGGAAGGTACCACGCTGCTTGATGCTGCAGTATATATGATTGTTAACCAACGGAGTATATTAATTGCTCAACTCCATTTTCGACCACGTCCAAGGCGCTCTCGACGATTTATTCTTGCACCGCGAACTGCAACTTGCATTCGCGGCCCATCCCATTGCTAAATCTAAATGCCAACGTGATTCATTGATTTAATCCTGAATCTTTTTTGCAATAATTCGAGCTATGTAGGTATTGCATTTTATATTTCATTTCACACCCACACCTACCCCGTTAGAGCACGCCCTGTGCACAGGTGTGTTGCATACATTTTGCGGTATTGCTATTATAGATTAAGTGCATGCAGATTGCAACAATGGTAATAACCGTAATGATCTATAGGGCTGTAGGTGATCATGGTATGCATACCTACATTATGTTTTCCCATACTCCCAATATAGGAGGCAGACGAAGAACAGGAAGTGCTTTATTGTTTGCAATATGTAATATGTGTGTAATAAACGTTTACTAACAATCTATTCCCAAGCATAAACTTTAAATTTGAAACAGAACAAAACAGATTTAGACTTAGCAATTAATTCTAGAGACAATATAGAATACTCGATTTAAAACTTACACAAATAGATATCACAATAAAACGTATAAGTTAGCAGTCTAAACAGAACAGGCGTGTTTTGTGACACTAAACCTCAATTCTTCAAAAAACGCCCGTACGGGTTAAATTAATTTGCCAGGGAGACATAAAATACTCAAAAACGAGTAGGGAGTAGTGGCAACAGCCATTGCATTTGTAATAAGAAACTACCAAAATAACAACATGTATGTAACGTATTTTTAGTAATGAACATGAAAATTACAACAAAAGTACGTTTAATGAAGAAATTTACCAATAATATAATGAAAATCGTTATTGTCTCCTGCCAATTAACTTAAATGTATTAAATTCTAATACCGCGTGGCACCTCCTCTGGCAGTAATAACTGCTCTAGACCTTGCTGGCATACTCTCAATGCCACACTACCGGCAATACATCCCTCAGCTGTTGTATAGGGATATTTAGGAACCACTGACAATATTTGACACGCTGAGGATAATCAGCTTCGTGTAATGGTTGTACAGACTACAAACGGTAGGGATACAAGTGAATATCTTCCTTTAATATGCTGTGGCAGGTGCTAAATGACTACTTAATTTCCTGAGACAAATGGCGTACAGCGGCTCGATGGGCATCTTCCATAATCTGTCTTACATTTTCAATTACTTCTGCAGTTCTTCTCTGAGGATGACCGCTGCTATCTTTACGTGAAATGAATCCAGTCTCACCAAAAACTTCAACTCATAACTCAATAACTCCTTGGCACCTTGCTGGCACACTCGCAATGCAATTATCAATATGTATGTTCTTGTGGAATTTGGTGCCACAGTACCATCAATACATCCCTCAGCTGCTGCACAGTAGTAGGCCTTGGATTATGATGATCCAGCTGTCTCTGCAAAAGGTCCCATGCATGGTCGATGGGGTCGAGATCTGGAGATAGCGGAGGAACAGCAAGATGGTTTATTTCCTCATCTCGAAGCATCTCTAAAACAACTCGAGCACGATGCGGCTTTGTGGTTGTCATCAAGAAAAACAAAACATTCCCATCTAACAGCGTTGCGACGGTTCAGAACGTGGTCCATAATGATCTCTTGGGCTTAACGTTGGCCGGTGACTGTACCATTAAAGATATGGAGGTCCAGTACGCCACCCTAAATAAATTCCAGCCCATTCCATAAGACCACCACCACCAAAGGCAACGACTGGTTAGGTATACTGAGGTAAGGTGCGATGTCCGGCACTACGATATACCCTTTGACGCCGACTATCATTGCTGAGACAATATCTGGACTCGTCCGAAAACAGTATATATGTCGAATCCAGAAGATGTAATTGTACATTTTATGAAAAGGACATCCACTTCATGAAGCGCTCCTCATACTGTAATTTCAAAGTTTTCCGCAACCCGGACAAAAATTCCATCCATTTTATGGAATGGAAACTATCCTCATTCAGATTGTGAAATTATACGAGACTACAGCATCTGGATAAGCAAATTGTCCATTTCATGAAAAGGTGGGATAGAAAACAATATTTGGTGTAATAATTGTTGCGTCGTCGCAACTGGATGTCCATTTCGTGTTCCCTGTTTTCGTACCTACAGCTATGTAGTGAGTTTTTGCTTTTTTTTCTTCATTGTACTAAAAATTGTACCATACTAATACATATGTCAAAAAAATAAACATTAAACATTCAAACAAAGAACAAACACAAATATTTGTGGAATACTACAACACTGTATGTTATAATGAAAATTATAACTTACTGGCACTGGCACGCAGATGTCTGATAATATATAATATAGATATATAATAAGTAAGTTATAATTCATTCTCATATTATGAACTACTTGTTTGCACAATTCAGGCTGTTATAACAACGGCTGGTACATAACCTCTTGGATTTAAAACAAATACATCTTTTATATTTGCACTGCTGCTTGGAAGGTTTGCAGGAACATTTTGCAACACCTTGCCCGTCCGAGCTCGCAGCAACCGTCTTTCGTAGGAAACTTGTTTTGACGTACGTGCATCTTCAGGCTTAAAAAATTTGGAAGTAGCATTTTGTAATGCATCATGTCCATCCCAACCTTTCAGCGAACTTTCTTGCCTTTTGAGATGCCCCATTTTTAAAATCTGTGATTATTCCCACATAATTTTGGGGATCTGCTGGTGCTCGGTTAACTATAGGGACAGAAACAAGAACACAATCGTTTACATTAAACGCTATATTTTTAGATGACATCAACATTTTCTCTACCGCACGTTTTTGACCTTCGCAGGCTGCTTCTCTCTCATTTCGAATCTTTTTTTCTCGATCGTTCAGTTCACTATGGATCTAACCATTGTCAAATTCATTATTTTTTTCAACTGTGGCAGAGTCAAGTATTCCTTCATCTTCATCATCTTCTACATTTCGCGCTTCATTTGATGACTTGCCACTGTGATCAGTTTCGCTGTCAGTTGTTTTATTCCCCTGCGGTAACTCTTCATCAGCAAGAGTATCCAGATCTTCTTCATTCATTAAGCGTTCTAGAATTTCTTTCGGCAGGTTGAAAGTAGTGAAACCCACACGTGGGTTATGGCCAAAAAGTGCTTTGTAGGGAGATCGCCCGATAATTCAATGATGGGAAATGATTTTCAGCAGTTGAGAAGCCACCTCCGCAGCTATTTTCGTCTCCAAAGGTCTCAAGCAAAAGAATTTGGTACTGTGGTCTTGGTATATCAATATCCACTTGAATTTGCCATTCGGAAGAGATTGAAAATCAAAAATATCTATCTGTTCTCTTTCATTAAAATCTTTCGATGCTATTGGTTTCACGACAAGTTTACGAGATATGCTTTTCTTCTCATTGCACGATTTGCAACTTTTTAAATATTACATACATTTCCTCCATGACCTGTTGAAACGTGTATTTCGTGACACCGATCACAGAGGTCTTCGTATGCGACTAGATATCTAATTTTAGTGTCTTCATTATTGTCGCGCTTAAAATTTCTCGTTGCTAAGAGACAGAACATCATAGGTGGCAAGCAGGTAATATCCCTTGTATTCTTCTGGCCCCTGGAATAAATAGTACCTCTCTCTCTTTCTCTCTCTCTCTCTCTCTCTCTCTCTAAGTCTTCAGTCTCTTGACTGGTTTGACGCATGTTTCTACCTATCTTATATAAACTTTTGTTGAATTTGTAGTAGGAGTAGGCTAGGAATAACTTAAATTAACAAATTCGCAAAATTTAACGGGATAATAACTATATCAAAGTCAATGGGACTGTAATTAAGTGTTCAGTAAACTGGTACTAAATTCGCGCGTCACATACCAGGTTTGGCAATTTAGTTCTTGGATTAGCACAATAAACAGAAATGCAATTTAAGTAACACGCGAAATATTTTATAGAATAATCAAAGTAATCTACATTTACTTTATTAGACTTAAACGCAACGGTTTAAAAGTTTTTGAAAACAGTCGGCAAAGGCGTCCTAAGAAACTGCTTTCAATTCGGTGGTTACATTTTTTATTAATAACATCTACGTTATTAAATTATTTTCCTTTAACAATAGTTTTCACTGTAGGAGAGAGATAAAAGTCTGTTTTTACCAAGTTAGGTGAATAGGATGCGTGATTGATGAGAACAACACCCTGTTTTAGGAAAATTAGCTACACAGTCAGTGCAGAATGAGCCCTAGGTGATATCTATGAGGTTTTACACTTTCATACCAAATCGTAGCACGAATAACATTTTATGGAAATATTTATACATATATATATTATCATATACGTACGGACCAAAAAATGACCCCACGTTCACAGTGTTATGTTCTTACAAAGTTAATAAAAGATCCACATAGGGACTGACATAACTAAATAATTTTAAAAAATTAGACATTGACAGAAATATATTATTTTGACAAAATAATTTTATCACTCAGAATTTTGAAAAAAGAAAGAAATCAAAGATTATAATACTTTGTATAATCTGCCCAAAACTAAACGCTAGCTATAATTTTAGCCGAAGAGCTTAGAGACTGATCTCTTTTTAGTCGGTTCACTTTTAAAATAAAAAAAAAAAGAAAACTTTATGATTCGTATTAGAAAACATACAATATGTGCAAAACTAGTTCAAACAAGGATTACTACACTGTACACAATTCCTTCGCCCTGCTATAGCTGACCTAACTATTTCCAAAATAACAATAAATACAAACGGTACCTTCTGCAGCTTTTCAGATGTTCTCTGCTCTTCGTACTCCAATTTCTTCTTCAAATTTTATAACAGGATACTCCAGATAATTTTGTAGATTAAAAGACAATTTCATTTCAAAGAGGTTTACTTGTCATGTAGTTATTCCAATGATATAATTCTTCTAATTACTTTAAATTCTAAAAGTATTTTTTTTTATCCAGATTTTTCAAAAATTCAACTCCTTCAATTTTTTTTTATCAATATCAATAACTAAAAACAACAGCTCCAATTACCAAGGGTAATTGTCACACCAGGATACTAGTTTTTTAAAATAAAATACATTATAACTTTGCCAAATATAAACACATTTTGGTATTAATATAATTATTAAATATGCACGACGAAAAACCAAATAAAATCCAAGTCAGCCGAATAAGTTCTCAAGTAATGAAACACTTCAACCCCGCATGTCCCAACACAAGTCCCCACACTATTTCTTTTCACTTTAGAACTCCCATCATAGTACTCCAAATCATGTTCCAACACAAGTTCCCACACTATTTCTTTTCACTTTAGAACTCCCATCATAGTACTCCAAATCTCCAACTAAGTATTAACTTTTTG
>JABXWE010032587.1:0-14536 GCA_014611495.1 Limonius californicus | reverse complement strand
AATTCAAAATCATTCTAATTGTTGCTTCTTAATAATTTTTAGAAATGTTTCTAGAACGTCTATTGAGTTAATAATTTAACGATGCTCAGTATTAGTGCCTTTCCATTTCTTACTTTCGTCGATAAGTAACAATAATTCAAAATCATTCTAATTGTTGCTTCTTAATAATTTTTCGAAATGTTTCTAGAATGTGCATTGGGTTAATAATTAAACGATGCTCAATATTAGTGCCTTTCCATACTTCTTACTTTCGTCGATTAGTAACAATAATTCAAAATTATTCTAATTGTTGCTGTTTGATAATTTTTAGAAATTGTTCTAGAACTGCCATCGACTTAATAATTTAACAATGCTCAGTATTAGTGCCTTTCCATATTTCTTACATTCGTCTATAAGTAACGATAATTCAAAGTCATTCTAATTGTTGCTTTTTGATAATTTTTAGATATGTTTCAGTCAGTAATGTTTCTAGAACGTCCATTGAGCTAATAATTTAACAATGCTCAGTATTAGTGCCTTGCCATATTTTCTTACTTTCGTCCATAAGTAACAATAATTCAAAATCATTCTAATTGTTGCTTTTTGATAATGTTTAGATATGTTTCTAGAATGTCCATTGAGTTAATAATTTAACGATGCTCAGTATTAGTGCCTTTCCATATTTCTTACTTTCGTCGATAAGTAACAATAATTCAAAATCGTTCTAATTGTTGCTTTTTGATCATTTTTAGACATTGTTCTAGAACTTCCATTGACTTCATAACTTAACAATGCTCAGTATTAGTGATTCTCCATATTTTTTTTAAGAAATAATAGCATACAAAACATTTTTCATGATCATGTTTACAACTCTTTTCTCGGATGCCCAAGTTGTTTTTCAGCCAACCTTCAAGTGCTTTCATTCGTATATTCACTATAGCAGTACCATTTGAATCAAAACCACATTCTCAAAATATCAGCTAATTTTAGTAACTTAGCAGTACTTGTGTAATTAGTGCAAGGATATCAACATTACTAATACACGGAAGTGATGCTCAGAGTACCTTCACCGCCATTGAACTTGATTTGTATTTTATGGTTAAATGTTGCCAATGTTATAAATTAAACACGTTAATACCACTCAGAAATGTTCCAAATTCTTTATTGATTATTAAAATTGATATTAATAAAAGTATAACAAAATAAGTATAATAATACTACTAACTAGTGTTTTATCAAATGCTACACAGGATGACATGCAATTCCCTAATCAAAGTTTAAAAAATTCTGGTGAACCGTTAAGATAATCAATATTTAATTAAAGTAAAAATGCCGAATTAACCATTCCATTAACGACGAGGAATATTAATTGCAAGTTATTTAGGAATTAAAGTGGGTTAGGCATAGATATATTAATTTTCATTTACTAAACATTCACAAACGTTGTATACTATAAACCCAATATTTCAAAAAATTATTCTTGAATGAGTACAAATGAATATACTTGGAAAGTACTTTCAATATAATGACAAAAATTTCAGGAAAGTTAGGTTATGTAACAGTTGGAGACCATCAAACTTGCCTTCCTCTTGCTAAATCTAATAATATATTTTATTTGGCCTGTAGTTTTTCTTGTATTTGTAAAAGTTTAGTAGAAATAAGTGTATTCGGACTTTGAAATTATGGGCCTAACAGAGGAAAACTATGTTTTATAGTCGCCAACTGTTACATAACCTAATTTTACTCATATACACTACGGTGGCAATAATTTCTAAAACAAATTAATTTCTGGAGACACTACAGTCTACAAAGTTTGAAAATTAATAAATCCATGTAAAATCTATTTTGATTATTAATTAATATTTCTCATACTTAATAGATTCGTAAATTTTCTTTTTACCAACAACAAAATATACTACAAGAATTTAAATATGACTTGGGTAAAATTGTATGAATGCCTACCAAATCCATCAGTGATGTGAACGAATAATATATTAAATTTATGGAATGGATCAATTTTAATGGGAAATTTAAAAAATTTCCGTCGGTTGTCAATGTTTCAATAATTTCAATTTTAATTTGGTTCACTTAGAATTACTAATTTCGATTGACTAGTTAATTTCTCCTCAATTTTTGACATCTCTCTCTCTGATATTTAAAAACTGCAGATTCGACGATATCACCAAACATCAGACTTGATATAAATTTAATGATAACTTCCAGTTAAAGCTTTAAATGGTAAAATTCAAGGTAACTAATTAAAAAGCAACTCGTAATTTTATTATAGCTTGTCGAAACTGTTAACATCTGTAGACAATATTTATAAAGTTTGGTTTATTGCTGCACCGCCTAAAATTACGTCTCAATAGTGATAATTTATAACGCGCCCGATAGAATAAATATTTTCTCGACATTAACGATTAACGATAGTTCCAGGATCATAAATCGTTGGGTTTAACATAAAAATATATTTATATCCTTCTAAGGTTTGGAATATCCTACAACGGATATCCTAATGGAAAAACACCAATTTAGGCTGAACAAATCAACAATAATAATTATATGAATCTGTAGATAAATGAGGTTGGTCCGGCGATATCTGAAACGAAGCTTATATTCACATCACTTGCAATACATAAAATCTGTAGCTCTCTCGGTTAATCTTCAGCATTGGGGTTTGAATTTTTTCTACAATTTGAGCTGTCAAAAAGTCCCACACCCGGGGACGCAACTAATATATTAAATTTAATACAATGGCCAGTTTATTTTTTTTCCATACACTCTACTGACTGTCCCAAAATACCCTACCCCTTACAAATATACGTAGTCCTCTTTGGGATTCTGATTTCTAAGTTCACCCTGTACATTCCTATACTACAGCACAGCCATTTCATTCCACCGAGTTTATAATTTCTGCTATCTAACACATACGAAGAATGTTATGAAGAAAATAACATTCAATTTTTGTTGTTTTTTTTTTACTTTTTTTACTTATAAATATTATAGCTCATTTCAAAACAACAGAAGTACGAATGGATAAAACTAAATTAAATTTTAGGTATGGAAGACCACCACATGGGCACACCAGGCTTGTACACAAGTGGTCGCTCCACATCCAGCAGTTCTAGTCCGGGGGTGGCTGGCTCCAGTCCGGCCCTGTTGGTTGTTCCGCAGCCCATAAATGCCACCAAAATGGGGGGCATGCAGAACGGGGGACCACAACCTAGAAAGTACCAGTGCAAAATGTGCCCACAAGTAAGTTTTCCATTTGCTCTTAGATTTAGCATCGCCGGTTATATATATTGACGACTCTGTAGGAGACTTTATATAAATTATAATATTTGTCCACGCTGTACATGCAACCCTTGATATCATTTAAAAGAATTAATGCGAGTGGATTAGTATAAATTGTATAATGCGTTATTAACACATTGAACTAACAACATATGTCCCAAATTTTAACCCTGTGGGACGCTAAAATAATATTTCATTCTGAAAATTTAATTTTTCCACTTAAGTAATTAAAATACTAAATTACGCCTTTGTATATAATATGTTGTATCGGAAATTTTATATTATGTTACTAAAAAAAATACAGGTCCTAGATTTTGAACATGTGGGACTCTAAAGAGGTGTATTTAAATTCGAAAATTTAAATTTTCCATTGCTAAGTTGGGGCTCCCCGTATACTAACAATAGATTTGATTTAATAATGTAATCGCTGTTATTCAAAAATACCGAACCGGAAAAAAGCAGTACAAGTTCACAATAAAATATAGTTCCAAAAGCGAATCTGTATTTAAAAATTTTAATTTCTGTGTTAATACTTTTAGTATTACTGGAATATTGAATTATGCCTGCCGTTAGCACCATCAAATTATCTTAAAAATACTAAAATATCAGAATCATTGAAGGGGGCCTAGTTTTGAATCTTGTGGGACTCCACAAGAAATATTTAGTTTTAAAATTAAAAATTAATTTTTTTAATTCAGATAATGCTTACTTAAGTAACATTAAAGTTTATAGAAATACGCGTGTGAGGTTATTGTCTGAAACTTAATATTATGATATTACAAAGGAAAGCAGAGGACCTTATAAAACCCAAAAAATATCAATATGATAAAACTTGAATCATTGCTAAATAGTTAGAAATCTTTTCCACAAATAATAATCGAGCAATTGTTAAGATTACATCCAATGTGATATCTGAAACTAATATTAATACATTAAAAAACAATACAGTTGCCGGTTATTTACCTTGTGGGTTTTACAAATAATTAATTTTCATAATTAAACCATTCATGCAACCCAGCATTACTAGAATATTAAATTACACCTTTATAAGTGTCTTTAAATTGGGTTTGATAATATATCCACTATTATTAAAATTAAATAAAAATACCGGCCCACCTTTTTGACCCTGCGGTACATCGAAGAAATATTTAAGAAAGAAAATTTTAATTTATTTATAATCATAATTGAATCGTTATTGAGATATTACAATTTTGCATCTGCATATAATATTAAAATAATTAAAAATATATTTCTGCAACTATAAATAGCTGACTCTTAAAATTTCTGCATTGAGAAAACAGTATATGCTTCGAATTTTTACCCTGTAGCATTTCAAATTTCAATTTTCTAATAAATTAGCTAGAGCATTCATAAAATATTAAATTAGGCCTTCTTTAGCAACATAAGATTAATAAAAAATAGCATCCGTTATTCATATTAAGGTTTGAAAAACAATATAGGTCCCGGAAAATCACCTTGTGGGTGTCCACAAAAATAATGAAGTTCAAAAATTATTTTGCCTTTTTTTTTTACTTTCAGTGGAATCTTAAATTTCTATTTCGTAAGTGACTTTAAAATAAGTACACTCCTCTATTAATCAGGAACTTAATATTACGAAATGTTGATTTAATTATTTCATAATACTATAATTTTAATATTATGAGAATTAAAAATTATGTTAAATTATGTGCTTTGTTATATCTGAAGTATAATATTATAATCTTAGTATAACATTATAAAAACAGAACATGCCCCAGATTTAGACCTTGTGGACTCCGAAGAATACATTTAACTTGGTAATTATCGTATTCTGTTGAATTAATTTTTGACTCATGGGAATGTAATTAGGGTCTTTCTTAGCAACATCAAATCCATTAAACAAACTAGAAACGTCATACTACAGCATTGAAACACAATATAGGTCCCAGATCTTGACCTTGTGGAACTCCAGAGAAAATATTTAATTTTCAATTTTAAATTTTTTATTGGATTAGTTTTCGAATCATGGGCATATAAATCACGCCTCTTCTAACAACATGAAATACATTAAACAAACTAGAAACGTCATACTATAGCACTGAAATACAATACAGGCCCAAAATTTTGACCTTGTGGAACCCCAAAGAAAATATTTAGTTTCCTTTTTAATATTTTTTAGGGTTCATTTTCGAATTATGGGCATATAAATTACCTCTCTTTTAGCAACATTAAATACGTTAAACAAACTAGCAACGTAATACTACATCATTGAAATACAATATAGGTCCCAGATTTTGACCTTGTGGAACTCCAGAGAAGATATTTAATTTTCAATTTTAAATTTCTTATTGGGTTAGTTTTCGAATCATGCGCATATAAATGACGTCTGTTTTAGCAACGTTAAATACACTAAACAAACTAGGAACGTCATACGGCAGCATTGAAACACAATACAGGTTCCAGATTTTGACCTTGCGGAACTCCAGAGAAGATATTTAATTTTCAATTTTAAATTTTTTATTGGGTTAGTTTTCGAATCATGCGCATATAAATGACATCTGTTTTAGCAACGTTAAATACACTAAACAAACTAGGAACGTAATACTACAGCATTGAAACACAATATAGGTCCCAGATTTTGACCTTGTGGAACTCCAGAGAAAATATTTAATTTTCAATTTTAAATTTTTTATTGGGTTAGTTTTCGAATCATGGGTATATAAATGACGCCTGTTTTAGCAACGTTAAATACATTATACAAACTAGGAACGTCATACTATAGCATTGAAACACACTATAGGTCCCAGATTAAGACCTTGTGGGATTCCAAAGATGCTATTTAATTTTAAATTTTTAAATTTTTTATTGGGTGAGTTTTCGAATCATGGGCATATAAATGACGCCTCTTTTAGCAACATTAAATACATGAAACAAACTAGGAACGTCATACTATAGCAATGAAACACAATATAGGCCCCATATTTTGACCTTGAGGGACTCCAAAGAAGATATTTTATTTTAAACTTCTAATTTTTTTATTGGTTAGTTTTCGAATCATGAGCATATAAATGACGCCTCTTCTAGCAACATTAAATACATTAAACAAAGTAGAAACGTAATACCACAGCATTGAAACACAATATAGGTCCCAGATTTTGACCTTGTAGAACTCCAGAGAAAATATTTAATTTTCAATTTTTAAATTTTCTATGGAGTTAGTTTTCGAATCATGGGCATATAAAAGACGCTTCTTTTAGCAACATTATATACATTAAACAAACTAGGAACGTCATACTATAGCATTGCAACACAATATAGGCTCCATATTTTAACCTTGTGGGACTTCAAAGAAGATATTTAATTTTCAATTTTTAAAGTTTTTCTTGAGATACTTTTCGAATCATGGGCATATAAATGAGTCTCTTTTAGCAACATTAAATACAATAAACAAACCAGAAACGTCATACCACACACCTTTGAAAACACAATACGGGTCCCAGATTTTAACCTTGTGGGACTCCTAAGAAAATAGTTAATTTTGAATTTTTAATTTCCTATGAATTAGGGTTTAACTCATGGATATGTAAATTACGCCTCTTTAACAGTAAATAGATTAAACAAATCAGAACCTTCGTATTAAACTATTTAAAATACAATACAGGTCCCAATTTGTTACCTTCTGGTACCCCAATCATTCTTCCGAAGAGTTTAGTTTTCTTATTTGTTTAGTTGCAGTATTAATGACATGTTTAATACATCTAAATGCATTAGGAAATGAACATCAAATTCTTAATATTAGAGTTTTGCAACAATACAGGCTCCGAATGTTCACCTTACGGACCCCCAAAAATATATAAGTAAAAGCAATTATATTGTTTGACTAACCTTCCTTCTAACATTACTGAAATCTTAGATATTGCCTTTTTAAGTAAATTTAGGTTAATTTAGAAAATGGTACTATACTATACTATACTGGTAATATAAAAGTTAATATAAAGATTTCGTGAAAAAGGTACAAGCTTGTGCCTGTAAAAGATATATTTAAGTTGGAAACTTGAAATTTATTTTATTCTGTTATTCCGCATGTAAGATTAACTTATGAAATCCTTATTATAAAGTTTGTGAATAGTACAGGCCCCAGATTTAGTCAATGTGGGACTCCGAAGAAATAGTAAAACATTGAATATTTGAACTTTTCGTTGTTGTGTATAGCGGAATCTGCTGCGGAAATCACAGTCGGCTTTAATTTTAGAGTTTTAACGTGGGGTGTGTGAAGCATGTAACGAATCGTTTCCTTAAAATACACGGCTAAAAAGGTACAATCTCTGGTTCCGAATTCTCTGGGATCATTTAGAGCAGCTTCCGCCAAATGCAGCGCTTCCTGTTTAAAAAGAGGGTGCGAAATTAGTTTTTTGTGAAACGAGATATTTTTAAAATCCACTCCCGCACCCACATTGAATCGGGAATGCACACGCCATGGGAAAATCTGGACGGGCCACCCTTCGGCTTCAGGTACAATTCATTATTGTTATAGATACGACCCACACCTGTTCCAAATTCACCTTGAACTTTGATGGAAACGATTTTTACATTCGTTCTCTAGCCGACGTGTATTAGTGCTCGAGATATTAGGAGAAACGCGACTTGATGAATATCTTTCAGTCCAGAAACCAATTTTGGCTTCGGAATGAACTTCTTAATTCTCCTGTCACACAAACTGGCAGTCTTGACCTTGATTTCAACTCGAAAAATTAATAGATTTCTAAATATACCAGAAGCTTGTTAATGTCTCTACTAAATTTTAATTTGCCTCCAACGATATGTTGAATAATAACTAAATTTAGATGAAAAAATAAGCGATAGGCGCATAACATACACGCGTTTATGAATACCCATAAATCATGGGAAAACTTGTTATTTTCGTGTAAGCTGATTGTGAACACAATCACTTTTCTAAAATTATTTTGCTCGTCACAAGCAGACAAAGCTTAATAAATAATTCGTTTCTATTATTAGAACCTTTCTAGTGGATATTAAAATACATTTCCTATCACACTGTAATAATAGGTTCCTCCATTTCTTCCATTTTCCCGGCTGGATGGAAACTCATTATTTTTCCCATAGGCTGCTCCATAATGATTTTGGGTTATAAAACGTGTATATTAAATTGCAAAATTGCCATATAAATTCACTTAGTGAAGCATGAATTCGGAAATATTTCAATAAAACGCGAAATCCAAATTGGCCCCCGACAAGGGGCAACATAAATAACTTCGCCTAATTAGTTATTCGCTTTTTAATGAATTTGCTTAAACATGCAAATTCTTGCATTTTGAGAAATTAAGCTCATTTTTAACTGAAATTGGCGGAGGTACGTATGCACAGTAAGCGGCAAAAATAACGTTCCAACACTGTCTGGTAAACCTTACATTCAATACAGATTGAATCCAAAAACAGATCAAGAATGGAATAGCTTGATGTACAGAAGATTCGGGATATTTAAATATTATGCTACGCTAATAAATAACTTTCATTGTTATTAACAAGAAAAACCTAACAAACCTGTTGAAAATATTAAAAATATTGTTTTTCGTTACTAATAAATATAAATTTTAGCTAAATAAAACAGTAAACACGTAAAAACCCATACAAGGTGTTTTACTCTGCCCTGTACAAATATTCCAGTCTAATTAGCAAGTTAAACAACAAAATACTTTGTTATATACAGTGTGATTGTAAATGATTGAGGCTAGTTTGAATTTACCGCCATAAAAAATTATTGTCAGGTTGGTAGCAAATACAGTAATCCTATCAGCTGTTTATTTAGGGAAATAGGGATAACTGATATATATATATATATTAATTGTTAATAACGATTTTAATCAACAGTTTAATCTTTTTAATTAAAACAATTAATATATAATAAACTTAGAATTTCGTCTTAAAAATAAGTGAAAATACTCCAAATTAATGTAACAATATTTTACAACAATTGTTCAAAATGCCCAGCAGAAATCATAAATACGGCGACCATGAAATATGTATTTATAAAAAGCCCCGTCCCTATATTGATTCATCCACAATCAACATGTGAAATACACTAAAATTTGTAGCGGTAAATTCAAACTGTCGTCAATCATTTACAATCACACTGTACTTATGGTATTCAACAAAACTAGCAGGTTCTAGTAACATTTAACAACTCCCATTTTTTAAACCAGTGTAAGGGGCTTACAAAATCTTTTTCTGTAAATTTAATACTTTAAATATACGTTCTACCCTAGCGCTGAGGAGAAGCACGCGACCGAAAAGTGTGCCGTTGTGCAGCAATGCGACGTAAAAGCTGTTATCTTCCAGGCCTTTTCTTAAATGTTAAATGGGGTTTGCTGCTGAAATGATTCCTTAAGTTTCTACGAAATAAATCTATAATTTTTTTATACATCTTACCCAACATAGCGCTGAGGAGAAGCACGCAACCGAAAAGTGTGACGATTTGCAGTAATGGAACGTGAAAGTTGTTAACTTCTAGGTCTTTTCTTAAATGTTAAATGGGGTTTGCTGCTGAAATGATTCCTTAAGTTTCTACGAAGTAAATCTATAGTTTTTTATGCATCTTCCCCAACACAGTTGTACAAAACTTTGCTCCTGAAACCGATAGCTCGAAACGTTGCATTTCTGGACGAAAATAATAAAACGTATATACATTAAGAAGCAAAAATAATGTTCCAGAAAGTTTGTGTAAAACTGTTTTACTATATTAAATATTTTACAGAATCTTCCACACTTCCAAAAATACTTTTTTATTCTTCATTGTTAATTTTTTTTATATTTCAGTTTTTTTAATTATTTATAAATTTTTTTCGAAATAAGTTATTCAAACTGGGTTTTTACATTTTTAAATACGATTGTTTACTCACCAAGGTTATACAAAACTTTCAGATCCACCCTGTAAAACGTAGCTCGAGTACATCATTTCTGTACTTACAATACAATTACAAAAAGAATGAAACATATACACAGTAAGCGGCAAAATAATGTTCTAAAACTATCGAGTCTACTAAAAGTTCTATTTAAATTAAAGACGGATTCGGTGGTTATTTCTGCATTAAGAGATTTTGCAATATTTAAATGTTATACAAGGTGTTTTGCTTATGCTCTACAAAACTCGGGGACTAAATTGAAAATCCAAATAAAATACATACGAGAAAAACTTTTTTAATTTCTATATCTTTATATCTCTCTAGCCCACGGCCGCCTCTTGCGGCTGTTATAAATAGTTTTAAATAGGGAAGTTTCTAAAAATGAAGATCATGAAATGTGCCGATACGGAGTTATGACTATTCCCTATCAAGCTTGTACAGGGCATTTCAAAAATACCTGTTTATATATAATTTATTTTGTAGCTTGTAGCTAGCATTAATGGATCGTATAAGTAAATAAATTGTTGCCATTAAAACATTGTAGCTTCCTAAAAATTTACTTATAATTTTTTTTATATTGCGTTACTGCACGCAACAACTCTTTACTGATTTTTTTTTATTATATAAGTATTACGCTCATAAATATATTTGATTTTAAAAAAGTTTTGGATAAAAATCTGAAAAAAATGTATTTCAAAATAATTTGTTTCGTGGTACATTAGTATGTATTACAATACCAATCAATATTATGATATCAAGATACCATGACTGATTAATTCTGTCTTGCTATATTTTGGAATACGTTGAGAATACCGTGTATAATTGAATTAGTTTGATAGTAGTTGTATTAAACAAACCCGCGACCAATCCATCGGCCAGAAAAAGTGTAAAAGTGGCTATAATGTGCAGGAGCGTCGTCATGCAAAATACACCATACCAATCGTAGTTGCCAAGGGAATATCATTCAGTAGCAGTTGGTTCGTTCTGCAGAAGTAGATAATTGGGCCCCATATAACGAGTTTGTAACACAATTGGCCCAATCAAGTGATGATTGTAGTTTATGAAGCCGCCGTTTCTAGAGATATTCTCCCTAAATTAAAAATAGAGAAACATACTTCAAAGAGCCATTCGCGTCTTTTAAAAGACACTTTTATGAGGGCAGTAGCATCCATAATCCTAGCTACCAATTCTTGCCTAGTATTTAATTTTTCGTCGTATACTTCGCTTTTCATCCAACCCCACAAATAGAAATCTAAAGAAATTGGGTTTGGAGAGCTTGTTGGCTAATTAACGAAATCACAGCAATCAATTCATCGGTTAGGAAGAATGTAAGACGTGACTCCAATATGCATGACCTCCGACATGCTGATATTTCATACCACTCCTTGTAGAGGAAGACAACGTCATCCAATAGCAGTTGGTATGGTCTGCAGAAGTCGTAGATAATTGGGCCCTGTATGACGAGTTTGTAACACAACATCCCCAATCAACTAATTGTTTTTGATGCCGCCATTTCTAGACACTTTCGTGTCATCCAACCCCACAAATATAAATCTAAAGGAATTAGGTCTGGGGAGCTTGTTGGCTAATTAGCGAAACCACAGCGATCAATCCATCGGTCAGAGAAAGTGTAAAAGTGGCTCCAATATGCACGACCATCGTCATATTGATTGATCATACCACTCCTTGTAGAGGAAGACGACATCATCCAATAGCTGTTGGTTCGTTCTGCAGAAATCGTAGATAATTGGGCCCTATATGACGAGTTTTTAACACAACATCCCCAATCAATTGATTCTTTGTGATGCCGCCATTTATAGATACTACTATAGATTATAAATAGAAAAACACGCTTTAAAAGACCATTCGCGTCTTTTAAAAGGTACTTTTATGAGGGCAGTAGCATCTATTATCCCAGCGACCAATTCTTGTCTTGTTTTTACTTTTTCGTCGTATACTTCGCTTTTCATCCTACCCCACAAATCAAAATCTAAAGGAAGTGGGTCTGGAGAGCTTCTTGGCTAATCGATCAATCCATCAGTTAGGGTGTAAACATGGCTCCAATATGCACAACCTTCGTCATGCTGATAGATTAACTACTTCATATACAGAAAGGCAACATCATCCAATAGCAGTTGGTTTGTTCTGCAGAAATCGTAGATAATTGGGCCCTATATGACGAGTTTTTAACACAACAGGCCCAATCAGATGATTTAAAAAATTTGATTCTATGGGTTTCACAAAAAACCTTATTTTTAAGTTTTCCACGCAAGAACGTCTACAATTCTACATAACTTGAAAATTATTCTGAAAACTACATTTTATTTTCTACAAAAGTTAATTATATTGTTGATTATACAATGAGATCAAAAATAAACTTAAGTGAAGTCATCTCTGGAACAAAAACCATGGATTTTAATTTTATTTTATTAAAATTGCATTGGGTCAGTGAATTTTGGCAACGTATCTCAAAAACAGACCGTTATTGTTACAAGGCTTTTTTATGTAATACCGTACAAAAACCCAATACAAGAAACTCTCGCAACTAATTGTTGTTTCTAAGCAGAAATTCGAAGCCTTGACAATATAAAAACCGTTTATGACACTTTCATTAAATAATCTAAGAAATATATTTATTGACTTTGATTGTACAAGATGACCCCGTGCGACTTGAGGTTAATATTCTGAGGTAACAGTGCACTGTGCAGCTAAAATATTCACGATCAGTTCCAAATTGGCGGACATACAACTAACGAAAGATCCAAAATTACTGCTGTGGAGTCGCACCTTAAAACTATTAAAGAACAACCTGCATCGATGGAACAAGTTCAGTGGCCACCGTATTAGAAAAATGATTCACTCCTACTAATATTGCTTCATAATTTCTTATTTACATAGTGAAATTAAATAAATGTCTGAATGTCGTTAATAGCAGTTTTTATTAACTACAACAAGTTGACGATGTCAAAAATAGTGTTCGATTAAATCTTTTTTGTCAAAATTCTGAGGTTAGAAAAACGTCTGGTAATTTTTTTCGGAAATTATAACGTTACGCAATTTTTTCAATACGCCTCTGTAACTTTTTAATTTTAGCTGTTTCTGTTTATTGTTTATATACACGGTGTTTCCAAAATGATACCTAAATGTGCATCTGAACGTAATGTTTACAAAAGGTTAAATGACGACGCCATGTAATTTTTCACATACGACCCGATGTGTGGTTCTTATACAAGGCGTATCTAAAACAACATTTTTAAAAAGTTTTAATTTTGTTTTAATACAAGAAGATTTCAAAAAGGTGTTTCTATTTTGCAGCACATTAACAAACAAACAATAGTATAAATTCTTCTTTGAGTGCGTTGTCTCTTACGAATCGTAGCGATCCTCTCCTATGCCTCTTTTAATGTGCCACAGGCATAGAGGACCTACAGCTTAACGTAGTTTTCAAACCACGGTAACTGTAAACAGTTCTATCCCAGAGAAGCTTTACTAGACAGAATACCTTGTTGGTTTGCCATTGCCTTGCGAAGGAAATCGGCGGTGAAAAATCCGATGTTCTAGTACTGGGAGTAGAACGCCAAACATTCAGCATAGAAGTCTAACGCGCTGACCTCTAACCCACGACCTATAGTATATAAAGAATATTAAATAGTAACTGGATATGTGAAGTTATAGGGGAATTCAAGTCTAAGAAACATAGCAACACCGCAAAAAGATAGAATTTCTATTTTATTGTTAAAATCATTTTATTGCCATTACAATATTACATAATTAACATCACAAGTCCACAAAATCAAATATATGTCACCATATTCACTATTGTGGTGTAATATACAATAAGTTATTTTCCACATTTTACTAACATGACTGACACTTAAATTACGAATTTAATATGTAATATAATAATACTATTGTTAACATTATCAACCAAATAATAACATTATTGTTATTGGCCGCAAGAATATATTTAATTTAAACAGATTCCTACTTAAAAATTCCTGTTTTCTTTTCATAAAACTATTGAACATTTGAAGGTATTTTAACATTTTCTGTTTGATACATACATGACATTTGATATAAAACCCGTTACAGGATCCAAATCAAAACGTATATAAAACATAATACATAAATAAAAAATACACTATAAGCCCCTATATACCCTAAACCGGGACCCAAATAATTTTGTAGCTGTATTGTATATTCATATTGATATATTCTTAAGCACTTTGCAAATTAAAAATCTCTTTTAAACATCCTGTATAAATATTAATATAAAATACTACAATTTATTAAAAAAAATTCCCGTAAAGTTGCTATTTGCAATTGATCAATTTACGCATAGACTAACTAATGTAAATTATAAA